>JAADVD010000230.1:0-46991 GCA_023334535.1 Pythium vanterpoolii
CCGCCATCCGCCATCCGCCAGCGCTAGCTGTCGAGTGGTCCACCAGAATTTCCAGTGTCAATGACTAGCACAGCTCTACGCATGAGACATCGACATGCCCAATGGCGTTCTTTTGACCGACCGCTTGACGCCTTAAAGACACGTCGATTGGGTGAGTCTTGGGTGAGTCATCGCGAGGGAGATTCGCTCTCCCGACCACGACCACGAATGCTTGTATGGTCTCTCTCCACTCCACGTCAGATGAAACGATCGAGGGTTCTTCAAGTTGAGGGACCGTGACGGTTGCGCGAAGGTTGCTTGAATGGCGACCCAGAGGAGGCAGCTCGGATTGTCTCCCGTTTTCGACCAATCATATGCTCGTATTACAATTACGTGATCCCTTCAGTAGCCAATCAGAGTCCACCAAGGGTGATGCGTAGCTTTTCGGCACCGGGCAGCCGTTGCGTTCGTCTGCAGATTGGACGGCAGCCATCGGATAGCCCTCGGATCGCATCATTTCCAGATTCACCTGCGACGCCCCACTCTCCCTTCCTCTCTCTTCCCTCTCTATCTTCCTCCAGCATGAGCGCTGCGCAAAACTACACCGACGAGCACCGCGGCTTCGGCACCAAGGCCATCCACGCCGGCCAGGACCCCGACCCGTACACAGGCGCCGTTGCCGTGCCCATCAGCCTCGCGTCGACCTTTGCCCAGGCGTCGCCCGGCGTCGTCTTTGGCAAGGACCAACCCAACTCGTTTGGCAAGGGCTGGGAATACTCGCGTACGGGCAACCCGACGCGCGGCGCCTTTGAGCGCGCCATCGCCGCGTGCGAGCACGGCAAGTTTGCGGCCGCGTTCTCTTCGGGCATGGCCGCCACGACCGCGGTCGTGCACTTGCTCAAGCAGGGCGACCACGTGCTGAGCATCGACGACGTGTACGGCGGCACGCAGCGCTACTTCCGCCAGACCGTGAACCCGACGTACGGCATTGACTTTGACTTTATCGACATGAGCGACGCCGCTGTGATCGAGCAGGCTATCCGCCCCACCACGAAACTCATTTGGCTCGAGACGCCGACCAACCCGACGCTCAAGATCACCGACATTGCGGCGGTCGTGGCGGTCGCCAAGAAGCACAATCTGCTTGTGGCGGTCGACAACACGTTCATGTCGCCGTACTTCCAGAACCCGCTGACCCTCGGCGCCGACATTGTCGTGCACTCGATCACCAAGTACATCAACGGCCACAGCGACGTAGTCATGGGCGTCGTAGTCACCAACAACGAGGACGTGTACACCAAACTAAAGTTTGTGCAGAACGGCCTTGGCGCCGTGCCGTCGCCGTTTGACGCGTACCTCGCGCTCCGCGGCCTCAAGACGCTCCACGTGCGCATGGCCACGCACGCCAAGAACGCGCAGGCCGTGGCCGAGTACTTGGAGGCCCACCCGAGCGTCGAAAAGGTATACTACCCCGGCTTGCCGTCGCACCCGCAGCACGCGATTGCCAAGAAGCAGGCCAGCGGCTTTGGCGGCATGATCACGTTTTACGTCAAGGGTGGATTGGAGAAGGCACGTGCATTCCTCGAGACGGTCCAAGTGTTTACACTCGCCGAGAGCCTTGGCGCCGTCGAGTCGCTCGCCGAGTCGCCGGCGATCATGACCCACGCGTCCGTGCCCGCGGCCGTGCGCAAGGAACTCGGCATTTCGGACAGCCTCATCCGTCTCTCGGTCGGGATTGAAGGCCTTCCAGACCTCATCGCTGACCTCGAGAAGGCGCTTGCGGCCGAGCCCAAGACTACTGCGTAGCGTAGCGTAAGATGCACCCCCATGGATTGTAGCTTTTGTTTTATCAATACAACACCATCGCAAACGAACCGATCCATATCCTGATCACTACTGCCCGCGGTTTTCGATGGTCGCCACCTGCACGCGCAGCAGTGGCACACCGAGTGCGCGTTCGTACTCGCGTACGCGCGCTTCGGCCTGCGCCAGCACAGACGCTAGTTCGTGGACGCGCTGCTGCGCCACTTTTCCGACGTGGGCATTCTTTGCCGTTGTAGCGGCTGCTAGTGCGCGCTGGAAGAGACCCAGCGCCGCTGCATAGTCGACGGCGAGTACGCCACCACCTTCCACGTGCATCTCGCCGAGTCGCAGCAGCGCCGCGGCGTGGCCCTGGGCGGCGGCACGCTTGAGCAGTTGGTGCGCAGTCACTGTGTTCTTGGGGACGCCGCGGCCCGCGGCATGAAGCAGAGCGAGGTAGTACGTGGCCTCCACAACATGACGGTCGCTCGCCTCGCGGTAGAGCTGTGCGGCCCGCGTCGGATCACGCGCTACGCCACCGCGGCCATACTCGTACATGACCCCGAGCTGGAACACGGCCCGAGGGTTTGCGTCTGGTCGCGCCGTGGCCTCGCGAAGCAATGCGAGCGCGCGCTGTGGATCGCATGCAACGCCGCGACCAGCGTTGATCAGTTCTGCTAACACCCATGCAGCGTCGGCGTGGCCGTTTGTTGCACTAGCAGAGAGCCACGCAGCGCCACGTTGGTCGTCACGCAGCAGTCCCTCGGCGCCGCTGGTTAAGAGCACGCCGAGCGTGAACTGCGCATCGCAGTGACGGTGCTCCTGTGCGAGCCGCTTGAGGAGCCGCACGGCGCCGGCGACGTCGCGGTCGACGCGCTGGCCGTAAAACTTGAGCATTGCGAGCACATACATGGCGTCTGTCTGCTCGTCGTGGAGCGCGCGTGTGAGGATTTGCTGTAGCGACGCATTGCTAATGGACGATGGAGCGGACACGTCAGCTGGATTAAAGGAGACGGAGCGGATGCTGGCGCCGGTGAATAGTGGCGCGTCGGTGGTCGCAGTCGCGGTTGACGTGGTGGCGACGAGGAGAAGGAGGAGACGTATCCAAAGCCGACCCATGGCTTATGATAGATGACCTGACGCTGGCATTTACTGCCCCGCGACTGTTTAACGCTGCTATGCCGCGACCATTCAGCTTCAGATCTATGATACTCACTTCCAGAAAGCGATGCCGAAGGCACAGGATTCGTATGAAGACGCGTTCGTTTGTGCGTTCAGTGGTGATCTGAGGACGCCATCGCCAGTGGACAACGTGACGCTCAACGCGACGCAATGGCAAGTGGCGTCAGCTATGTTCTTATTGGGTACTTAAAGATAACGTCTTCACATCTAATGTCTCCACGCTATTAGGCAAGCGTTCCTGACGACGTTGGTGGATACAAGCCTGCTCAGCAGTGCAACGGCGGCGCGCTTCAGAACGGAGGTGAGGATCGAAAGGTCAAGGAGCTGGGTTTGGCTCGTGATGACTGACGTGATCGTTTGTGTTGGGATGAACGGTAGTACCGTGGCCCGCGGTCGCTTTACGGCTTCCAGGACCAACTAGTATGCTGGTCACTGCCCGAAGACGATCCGCTCCGTGGGCTGGATGAGGCACTCTCGACGCTAGAAGAGAACGTAGGTGCTAGGCTATACTCTCTCGTCCTGGCTGGCTACTAATGAGGTCCTGCCTTCGATAGACAACACTTGTAGAACGTATGGCGGTAGGAGGCGAGGCAACGACGACACCCGCATTTCTGCCGCACGTGGTGACGCGCGTCAAGGCAATCGCAGACGATCTAAGCAATGCACAGGCCGCGTGTCAACGGCAGCTCGTCGCGTCAGTCGACAATGCGAGGCTGTGGGGCGGCCAAACCGCGAGGCCGCCTAGGGATGTTGGCTCCGTCCACCATCACGCGTGGCAGTTTCAACAGGACCACCAAGCGTTCTTGCGGTGGGAGGCGCGACGTCGCCGGCCTGTGCGTGTCGAGCGCCTCGCGACCGACGCAGTGTCACGTCAGGTGCTGCTCGAGACCTTTGCGCCTCGGCTCACACGCGCACGCAGCCTCAGCGTGTCCATGGCGAACGCTACCTTGGCGGTCGCGGTTGAGTCGGCGGATGCGACCGAACCGGCCAAAACAAAGACCGAGCTTGTGATGGTCATCGCTGGGCGGCGCCGTTACGCCAACGCCGACGACGTCGAGTGGCTCGATACGCTCGTTGCTGCCCACCGAGAGTTGCTGCTGTCGCCGTACATTCAGCAATACTTGGGGACACACGAGACGGTGGGCGGTGATAGCAAGAGCGGAGAGGACGGAACAGAGCAGCTGCACTGTTTTGAGCTCGCTCCGGTTGGTGCGATGTCGATCGCTGTTGTGTGGGAGAGTTTGACACTGACGATATGCTCATTCATGTTAGGTGTCAACCCTCGAACAGTTGCTGCTCACGAGCGGCCACCTCTTTCACACAGATTCTCTGCTTGTGAGGTGAGTGAATGGACGCCTCCTTCCTCAATGTGCATCAAAATCACGTCGATCTGGTCAGGTACTTTGCGCGGGAGATCCTCTTCGCGGTGATCGATCTGTTGGACCAGTCGACGCACGAGTGGCGGACGGTGCGTGGCTGGATCCATAGATGGATGCGTACAAGTACCAATACGGTTCTGCTGTTGCCGGGGATCCCCACAGCGGCTGACTCCCACCAACGTGCTGCTATCTGCATCGCGGCGGCGCGTGCTGCTTGGCGGAATGGAGTTTGGTCCGGCGATCGACGTGTTCAGACGGTGCGTAGATGGCTAGTTCGTCTAGTGCACACTCAATACACTAATCATCATTCGCAGAGATACACGCATCGACATGTTGCTAGTTCAACGAGAAGCCACGCTGCATAGCGACTTTGCATTGCTGCTCTTCGCCATGCTCTTTCGCGCGACGCTACCAATCAACCTCGACGCCTTCCGCTCGCAGTTTCTCACACGGAACGCGTCGTCCTCGTTCACGAGCGAATTTCTCGTGACGACGTCACCGACCACATTGCGCGTCTGCCGCGGTGATCGATTCGCTGTGGTGGTGATCGTGGCCAGTACACACAACGCATGGACGCTGACAGCCAAGTCGCCACTGCTGCACGTCGACGAACTACGCTCGTCTCCCGTGGTAAGTTAGGCTTTGCTTCTTCTCCACTGATGGGCTGGGTGATACTGACGCTGCGGCTGTGTAGCCATCGTTCACATTTGTTGCGACCCACGCGGGCGAACACCGCTTAGAGTTTGGGTCATCTACGTCCTCGGCGCGTGTCGTCGTCCACGTGGAGGTCGCGTCGCAGTCGTACCTGTATGATCCACCAACTCGCTGGACGGTGCGTTGCGACCTTTTGTTTTTACATTCACGCTCACGATGTGTACCTGGAAATCGTAGAGTCTTGTGGAGAGTTGTGCGTCGTCGTCGTCGTCCATTTCGCTTCGTCAGCTTTTAGACACTCACTTTCTTCTCCAGCCGCTTGACACGGACGACGACATCGCGGCGTTAGACGCAGCGCTTGAGCAATGTAACGACAATTGACGGCAGTGGGTAAGGCTTGAGCTTTCATCCAAATCCTCTGGAGATTTCGGAGCGAACGGCGTCAAACGTAACGCATTTCAAGTCGCGCAAGAATAAATAGACTTGGCACGTTCTGGCTCAGCAATCCGTTTCGTCCGTTCCCACACCTACCAGCAAACCGCCCACCAGTTTGTTCCATGTGTGCTGCAGGTTCACTTTGGTCAGCCATCCAGCCTCTGCCTACCGTCGACCAGTTCCGGACAAATCGCCATGACGACGGTGATCAGCTCGACGGCTTCCTCCAATGCGGGGAGCTCGACTAAGGGCTCGCCACTTCCGTCGTCACCGCCAGCACCCACACCCACACCTGCCATGATCGCACCCGCGTCGGCTGACCAAATCGCCCAGGCCTCGTTGCTGTCGCAACTCCAACCACCATCGCAGCCGCCGTCGTTGGACACGATCTTCTCGTCGGGCGACCACATCGATATGCGGTTGCTCATGATGGCGCTGTGGACGCACCGCCGCGACAAGACGTTTACCCACGAACTCTGCGCGCGGCTCGCGCACCCGACCGTGCTCTCGAGCGCGACGCTCGATCAGGCCGAAGTCTACTTGCCGCAGCTCGCGCACATGGTCATCCACCTCGAGAACGAACTGCCGATCGAGGACATGGAGCAGTTTGTGCTCCTGCTGTCGCAGAGCAGCGTCCACTTTGCGCTCCAGTTCTTCTGGATTGTCTACGCGGCACTGGACGAAAACCGCCCCAAGCGCGGCGGCAATCCGCGCACGTTTGCGCGGTGCGCACAGCTGCTGCTTGCGCTTGAGCAGTGTCTGGTCTATGGCTCACCTGTCGCACGGGAGCTCTCGGAGCTGCTCACGCAAAACAGCATCTCCAAGGCCGAAATGGACCAGTTGTTGCTGGCGGACCGACGCTTTTTTGCAGCACAAAGCGCCAGTGGCGGCAGCGGCAGCAGCAGCGACACGGCAACTGCCACCGGCAATGAGCCTGTCGTTAATCTCTCGCTGCGAGCCGAAGGCTGGCTCTTGAAAAAGGGTGGCGGCACGAGCACCATGGGGCGACGCAACTGGCGGCGGCGCTGGTGCCGCATCGAGCAACGCGTGCTACTGGTGTTTGCAAGCCCCGGCGACCCGCATCCACGCACGGCCGTGCCGCTCGACCGCGCCAACGTCCGCGTCGTCGAGAACCCCAAGCACCCGTTCTACTTTGAACTCATCCACGAGTTCAGTGAGACCAAGATGAAGTTTGCGGCGCCGTCCCAGGACGAGCTCCAGCTCTGGGTGCAGCACCTTCACAAGGCCGCGGACGCGCCAGAGCCGCCGAGCGCCCGCACGGGCAGTCGCACGACGACGCGCTCGACGCTCGCACGCATGTCGTGGGCCATGCGGTCGTTCATTCTCGACTCGGCCGTCAGCGGTAGCGAGACGTCCCCTCTCAATACCGAGACCGGAGCAACAGCCCCCACAGCAGTTTCGCCGCCGCGGTCGCCTCGCGCCAAGTCGCAGTCGCCCTTTGGTGCAACTGATGCATGGAGCGAGAGCCAGCGGCGCCCGCGCGCTGGGTCGTCCGTGAGCTCAGCAAGTGCGCACTCGTTCGAAGCGAGCGATATGAGCTCCATGCTGACCGAGGCATTTCTGCTCCACGCGCCGCCGACGCTGCCGTACGACCAGCAAAAGCGGTACGAGTTCTTCACGGGCATGATCATGTTTGTCAAGGCCATAACCGACGTGTCCGAGTCGCTCCGGCGCGTCGAGCCGGCCAAGCGCAAGAGCCTCTTGCGTCCGCGTCTCGAGCAGCTCACGGTGCCGAGGAACGCGTACCTCCCACTCTGCAAATCCACCGACGTGAGTTGAGTAGGAGAACAAAACTCCAGGTCCTTCAGGATTCTTATGCTGTGGTTTGTGTGTCTTGACTGTAGGCGTACTGCCGCGTTCGATCTGTCTTCACGAGCGAGGGTCGCGTCTTTAGCACAAATGTGCGTACTGTTGTATTGGGTGTGGTGAAGGCGTCTTCTCACAAGTGATAAATGCTATTGAGGGTGCAGGAACGCGCGCCATGTCTCTTGTACTTTGAGACCGAGACACACGCGCTCGGCCACGACGTCTCCCAGGCGCTGTTCGAGTACCTCCACGCCGAAGACGACGTGGGCAACGACGATGACGACTGTGTGCGTCCCGACCAAGAATCGGCCGTAGTGGTCGACAACCTGGACGACGACGTGCTGCGAGTGCCTGGCAAGCGTCCGTCCGTCACTCGCCCTTCTACCAGCGAGACAGTCTGTAATAGCACGTCGTCTGCGTGTGAACCGTCACCATTTCTCCAGCAGCTTCTGGCGGTGTGTACCCTAAATGGTGGGGCTGTAATGACCTCGCATGACTGACTTTGTCCACCGCCACCACACAGGATCCCGAGCGAAAGGAACACATCGGAAAGATCTTTGGTGAACTGAGTTTCTCCGCGGCCGCGCGTCTTCAGCACGCGTCGTCACGCGTCGACTCGACACGGTGGCAGGTGTCGACGCTCATTGCCAAGAGCTACGACGATCTGCGGCAGGAAGTGCTGGTCATGCAGCTTATTTCGTACTTTGACCGCATCTTTCGCAGTGAGGACCTGCCGCTGCGGCTCCATCCTTACCGCATTCTCTCCACGGGGGCAAGCACGGGCCTCATTGAGGTCGTGCGCAACGCCACGTCGCTCGACTGCATCAAGAAATCGGTTGGTTTCAAGCACTTGCGCCACCACTTTGAGCAGCTTTATGGCGGCGACGGCTCCGTGTTCTTGCGCCAAGCCGAACTGAACTTTACCCACAGCCTTGGTACGTAGTAGGGTCCCTTTGTTCTCTTGTCCAGTGACTAATCGCTCGGGGTCTGTACAGCGGCGTACTCGATCGTGTGCTACATTCTCTCGATCAAGGACCGCCACAACGGCAATATCATGCTCGACGTCGAGGGCCACCTGGTGCACATTGACTTCGGCTTTTGTACGTTTGCATTATCGTGACTGCTTTGAGAAGCGTCGAGACTCACACTGTTCTGTCTACTCCTTTGTAGTTCTCGGTCGCGCCCCGGGCGGCAGCTTCAGTTTTGAGACTGCACCATTCAAACTCACGGCGGAAATGGGCGACGTCCTCGGCGGACGCCAGTCGCAGCTCTTCAAGTACTATTGTGATTTGTGCGTCCAAGGAGCGCGCGCTGCCCGCAAACACGCCGACACGATCTACACGCTTGTGGAGGTCATGAGTCTCCACTCCAAGATGCCGTGCTTTGCTGGCAACGCGTCGACGACCGCTGTGGCTCTCGCAGGCCTGCGCGAGCGGCTCTTCCTCACGACGCCCGACGACAAAGTCGAGTCTGCGATCCTGCAGATGATTGAGCGGGCGTACGACCATTTTGGGACGACCAAGTACGACCAGTTCCAAGTCTATTCGAACGGCATCGCCAAGTGAGAGGAGAGAGCAATGACAACTCTTCATAATACTCTTTACAGTTTGACTTCTTCTTTCTCGTCGTCTGAAAAGTAGACGTAGTCGTCGTCTTCCTCCTCATCCGCACTCGCTTGCGGATCGTTGGGCAATCGCTTGGAGGCGTTGTGTGTGTGTGGTTGGGCGTGACTGTCATCCTTGTGCTTGTGTTTCTTGGCGTCAGGCTTTGCTGTGTTCTGTGTGTGAACTGTTGGTTCTGGTGGTACAGGTTTGCTGCCGTCTAGTCCAGACTTCACTGCACCCATGGTACGTGTTGATGCATTGTGACTTTGCTGAGGTGGCTGGTCCCTAGTAGCAGAGAGCTGAGACCGTCCGACGGCAACGTGCTGCTTTGCGTCTGCGCGCAGTTTGTGGACCACGCCGACTAAACCACCAGCATCACTTGTCAGTGTCTCATGTACACCACACAGTCTAGGAAACGTACCAACATCGCGCACAGCAATCCGTGCCTTGCCACCTGCGCCGACCTTCGCTACGCGTGGCGTGAGCTTGGCGTCGTCGCCATTTGCAGCGCGTGTTTTCGCTTCGATGGGGGAACTAAAGTCGCTCTGTCCAGCCAAGGCACTGACAGCGGCGACGCGGAACCGGAACTTGCTGGCGTCCAGAAGATTCGACACTACGAGCCGCCTACCGCAAATTAGAGAGGATGTGGGAGGATAAGTTCATCGCCCTCGACAAAAATAAGAACACGTTACCATTGGGTGTCGCCGTCGGTCGCATCGACTTTGCCGACGACTTTCCAGAGGTCGGCCAGAGCGTCGACGGATTGCTGCACGATGAAATGAGCCACTACCACATCAGCAGTGTCAGTGGTCGTCCACGTGATCTCGATGCTGGCTGCGTCTAGCGATCGTGCGCGTAGTTGCGTCGGTGGTCGAGGCCGGGCTATCAATCCCACTGGATCATTAGACCACTACAGAAGTATCAACACTCTCCCTTCCCTCTACGCACCTAGGCGCGTGCGCGTGGTTTCGCTCGGTGTACTGAACGCGCTGATGCCGTTGAGGTTGATCGCTGCGAGTTGGAGCATGTAGATCGTGTTGGACTCCAGCCTTTCGATCGTGTGGTGCGTCGGCACGGCGCCCACCAGCACAGCGCATGGTGGGGCCGTTGTTGTAGTGGAGTCAACCGGGGTCGCTCGTAGTTTGTACCCCGAGATCGGAGCAATTTGGTCGTGCTTGTCTTTCGGCGTTGCCCTATCATACCACCAACAGATAAGACAAAGAGCTTCGGGAGAAATATCCGACCGCGTAGACTACCATTCAATGGAAATGCTTGTCTCTAGAGTGGCGGTGATGCGTGGTGCGTCCGGCACACAGGGGACTAAAAGAGTTCACGCCAGTTTGTGAGTGAGCCATCAGTGGCCACCACTCTCCAAACGCACCTCCGCCTCCACGCGCACGAAATGTCGCGAGGATCTCATCACTGAAACAGACATCTACGGCCGTGAATTGGTGCTGGAAAAGGCAGTGAGAGAGAGCGTGCGTGAGAAAAGACACAGTGAGCTGGTGAAGAGAATCACGCAATTACTTGTTTCTCGGCGATACGGATGTCTGCGCCGTGCTGTAGGGTAGAGTGTCACAACATGAGTTCAAGAGTCATGATTCTCTGATGAAAGCAAACCAACAAACCTCAACCAGCAGAGTCACAACCGCAAGACGAGACTGCTGCGCCGCGAACAACAGTGGGGTGCAGCCGCATGCATTTATCGCATTAACCTTAGCACCGCCTGCGATCTAAGAAATACCCGTTGGTCAATGATCCCCTCGACATTCATTCTTATCGTTCTGCGAATACTTTACCAGTAGTTTGCACACCTCTACATGGCCCTGGTACGCCGCATAGTGAAGCGCCGTGTTGCCGCCCTACAAATGATCTCTCGTCAATCCCCACTTGTCGTAGTCAAACTAGAGAGTTCCTACGCCGTATTCGGTCGCGTCCGCTTCGTGCACCAGCTCGCCATCGTCCTGCAGCAACCTCTGCACACCGTCGACACTTCCACGCCACGCCGCCGAGTGAATGTCAACGCGAAAACGGTCCTGTCCGCACGCTTTCACACGATCCATCGCGCGCTCCAACTCGCCCATTTGGCCGTCGCCGTCCAGATCGCCGCTCTGCGCAGTCCACCATTCGGTAAACTCGTTTTCATCGATCACACCGTTCCCATCACGATCAAGCGAAGCCAATGCGACCTTGAACTCCTTGTCGGTCAGGTATCCACCCAGGTCGGCGACCAGACTGCGCAGCTCTGTCGCGTCGATCGCGCCGCTGCCGTCGGTGTCGTAATGGGCAAACGCCGCGCGCACAGTCTCGCGCAGCTGCGCCATGGTGAGCGCTTCCGTCTTCCGGATGGGGTATTGAAGTATCAAAGAATGTGTATTTACAGAAACGCCTTCTCCAACCAGTCAGGTAATAGCAACATCAGTCGGACGCGACGCCGTCCATTGGCAGCATCCAGTGCTGGCGAATAATCTCTTTCTGCACGGCCGGATCGTCGGCCGTGATAAACTGCACTTGCGCGTCGCGGTCGTCCATGAACTGCGACAGCGCACTGCCAAAGCGCACGACAAATGGCGCGATCTGCTTCTCCCACATGGTCTTGTCCCACGGCACGGGCGTGAGCTTGGTCTGCGCGCGGTCGTTGCGCAAGTGCTCCACGAGCTCGCCGTCGGTTGCCCGCAGAATGAAGAGGTAGGTCTGTAGCTGTGCGACGTCGTAGAGCGGTAGCGGCGTGATGAACCGAGAGACGCGGTTCTTGACCTCGATGACTTTGCCGTCGGCGCGGCCGTCGATTTTGCCGCCGATGAGGAGGTCGTAGCGACCGACGCTGGCCACGCGGCGCTTGTAAAACTGCGCGTTGCGTTCCTTCACGACCACTTTTTGCTCGGTCTCGTACGCGAGGATCGCTGGCGACTCGTGCTTGGCGCCGAACGTCTTGTGCATTTCCGACTGCACAAACTGCACCACGTCCTGCTTGACGGCCGCCGGTGTGGCCACCGGTAGCGCGCGTTCAATCTGCGCCGCGGCCTGTGCAATGCTAGCGACGTTCTCCGCCTCGGCCGCTTCCTCCACGAGCGCGCGGATCGACTCGGCGGCCCCCAGCTGCTCGACAACGGCCTGCATCTTTTCCTCAGGCGTGGTGACGACCACGCGGAGCTCGTCCTGCAACTGGGCGAGCTGCGTGGGCTGCGTGCGCTTCCAGGCCGCAAGAAAGACCTCTTCGATCTTACGATACGGGTTCAGTGCGCTTACGACCGGCACCTCGCTCGCAAAGAGCATCATCGAGCGCTTGCGGCCCGCTGCATATCTCGTCATTGGCACGAGGAGCTCTTCTATTTTGGTTCCGAAGTCGGAGTGCAATTCCCCAAAATACGGTATACCATAACCCAAAACAATGACTTGGTTGGCGCCAAAAATGTTGGTGGGGAAACTCATTGTAAAAAAACCTCGCGACTGGGGTGTGAGGTTTTTCTATAACTGCTCGCGCGGGTGTGGGCTGGGGTCGGCGCTTCCCCCACGGCATTCATTTTGGCGCCAGCAACCAGAAGCTGAGAAATGACGGACGACGCAGTCGCAGTCAAGGTCGAGAACGGCGGCGGTGGGGACGCCAACGCCAACGCCAATACCACCAACAACGTCAACAGCAACGGACATGGGGATGCCAACATCAACACCAATGTCGAGCCTGTGGCGGTCAAGTCCGAGAAGACCGAACCCACCACCACCACCGCGACTGCCGCTGTGAGTGGACCGCAGCTCAATGGTGCGCTGTTCTTTCGGCGGCTGCAGAACCTTTACGCATCCTGGAAGCAGCGCAAAGCCGACGCTGCGTGGGGCGACGCCGCCGCGTTCTGCGTGCCCGCCGGACGCGCGCAGCAGGACGAATCAGGGTACCGCAAGTCGGCCGTCCTGCAGATCTATCTGCTGGGGTACGTTGAGTTTCCCGAGACCATCATGGTGTTCGCGCCAGACACACTGTACGTGCTCACGAGCGGCAAGAAATGTACGTTATTATCACTAGAGCGAGAAACGTTTGGATGGGTCGAGTGACTTGACTCACTGGTGATGGGATTCCGATTCATAGATGCGATGCTTGAGTCGATCCAGGACGGCAACGCCGACTCGACGGTGAAACTTGTGCTGCTCAAGCGCAACAAGGCCGACAACAACGCCGAGAACTACAAGACTATCATGGACGCGCTGCGGGCCAGCGGCGGCAAGGTTGGCGTACTCTCGAAGGAGAGTCCGCAGGGCGAACTGGTCTCGACCTTTACCAAGGCGCTGGAAGAGACCAAACTCGAACAGGTGGACGTGAGCAAAGGCATTGAGCTGGCGCTATCGGTCAAAGAGAACGAAGAGATTGAGAACATTCGGTGGGCCGGCGCGCTGACCAGCAAAATCTTCAAGAACAAGTTTATGGAAGACATGGAAGTCATTATTGACGAAGAAAAGGCCGTGAAACACGAAAAGCTCTCAGCCAATATCGAAGAGGTTTTTGAGGACCCGTCCAAGGTCAAGGTCACGATTGACCCCAACGACATTGAGCCGTGCTACCCGCCGATCATTCAGTCGGGTGGCAAGTACGACCTCAAGCCGAGTGCACAGAGCAACGCGGATGCAATGAAGTACGACGTCATTATCTGCTCGCTTGGGGCCCGGTACAAAGGCTATTGTTCGAATGTCGGTCGCACGTTCTTTATCGATCCCTCGAGCGCAATGGAAAAGTCGTACGAGCTCTTGCGGGAGGCCCACGACATGTGCGTTCAGGAACTGCGGCCGGGAAAGACCATTGCCAAGGTCGTGGAAAAGGTCCGCAAGTTTATCGCGTCGCGCAACGAAGCGCTGGCGTCCAAGCTCACGAAGAACTTGGGCTTTGGTATTGGCTTGGAGTTCCGCGAGTCGTGCAATTTGCTGACGCAGAAGAACACGACAGTGATTGTCGAAGGCATGGCGTTTAACGTGGCGTTTGGGTTCCAAGACATTCCGATCCCCGAGTCGCAGCGCAAGAAAAAGAAAATTGAAACGTACTCGATGCTGCTGGCCGATACGGTCGTCGTGCAAAAAGACGGCACAAAATACTTCACCAAGGTCTCCAAGGCCTGGGGCAAAGTGCGGTACGACATTGAGGACGACGACGCCAAGGACGACGAGCCGACCCCGACAAAGAAAAAGTCCAAGGAAGAAAAGTCCAAATCTAGCCATGGCGGCATCGACACGTCGTTGTCGGGCACACGCAACCAAGTGCTGCAGTCGCGTCTTCGTGACCAGCAGCGTCAGCTCGAAGGAAAAGAGACCGATCAGGAACGCCGAGAACGTCACCAGTCGGAACTCATGCGTCGTAAGCGCGAAGAAGCCATGCGGCGACTGGAGGAACAGAACAGTGACAAGTCGGATGACCGAAGACGCGAGAAGAACATCGTGGCGTACAAAGGGCCACAGGCCTACCCGCCCGAAGTGCGCGAGCGCCAGGTCATGGTGGACATGCGTGCTGAAGCCGTGATCCTCCCTATCAACGGTGTTCCCGTGCCGTTCCACATTTCCACGATCAAGAACGTGAGCAAATCGGAAGAAGAGAAAGCGACCTATCTGCGGATCAATTTTTACGTACCCGGGCAGTCGCTGGGTCGAGATGTGCTTCCTGCCATGGCGAACGCGATCACGAAATTCCCCAACAAAATGTTTATCAAGGAATTGGGGTTCCGCTCGTCCGATGCGCACAATCTGAACAACCAATTTCGCTTGATCAAGGAGCTTCAGAAGCGCGTCAAGCAGCGTGAACAGCGCGAGCAGGAAGAATCCGACTTGGTGACGCAGGAAGATCTCGTATTGACCCGCGACCGCCGTGTGCCGCGGCTCATTGACTTGTCGGCTCGGCCGCACTTGACCGGCAAGAAGACCCACGGCACACTTGAGGCTCACTCAAACGGCGTCCGCTTCACGACCAACAAGAACCAGAAGCTCGACATTCTGTATTCGAACATCAAGCACGCCGTGTTCCAGCCGTGCGACAAGGAGTTGGTCGTGCTGATCCATTTCCGACTGAAGAACCACATTATGATTGGCAAGAAGAAGCAGATCGACGTGCAGTTTTACACAGAAGTGATCGAAGGCTCGCAGACGCTGGACAACCGCCGCCGCTCCATGTACGATCCCGATGAGTTGGACGAAGAAAACCGAGAGCGTGCGCTGCGGGAGAAACTGAACACGACCTTTAAAGAGTTCTGTCACAAGATGGAAGGCGTGGCCGAGCGCTACGGTAAACCGGTCGTATTTGACATTCCCTACCGCGAGCTCGGGTTCATGGGGACGCCGTTCAAAGAGATGGTGTTGCTCCAGCCCACGGTCCATTGCTTGGTGAGCCTCACGGACATGCCGTTCTTCATTGTGTCGCTGGACGAGGTCGAGCACGTGCATTTCGAGCGCGTCATGTTCTCATCGCGCAACTTTGATGTGGTGTTTGTGTTCAAGAACTTCGACATCATGCCGATTCGCATCAGCGCCGTGGCGACCGCCGAACTGGAGCGGATCAAGGAATGGCTCGACGACATTGACATTTGCTTTACGACCGGCACAGCCAACTTGAACTGGAAGAGTATCATGGCCACGATCAAGGTGGACAACCGATTTTATTTGGACGCTGATGAAGACGGCGTACCCAAGCCCGCGGGCTGGGAGTTTCTCAAAGTGCGTTCGTACCTAAAGGAGTGGAGGTTTTGGAGTGTGATTACTGACGGAGTCTTGCTATTGTATTTTGATAGATGGAAGGGTCGGACGACGAAGACGACGATGACGAAGAAGAGGGCGACAGTAACTACAGTGGCGAGGGGTCTGGCGACGACGACGACGATGACTCGGGAAGCGACTCGGACGGGTCTGAAGACGGCTCCGACTGGGCGTCGATCGTGGACGAAGACGAGTCGGACGAGCCGTCGGAAGGCGACGACGACGGACCATCGTGGGAAGAGCTCGAGCGCGAGGCCCAAGTGGCTGACCGCATGCAGAACGACAAGCGTGCCCGCGGCGAAGACGGCGACGACGATGAGGACTTTCGTCGTGCCAAGAAATCGAAAAAGAGCGGCACGAGCAGCAGCAGCAATGGCGGCAAGTCCAGCAGCAACAAAGGCAAGTCGAGTGGGAGCCGGCGTTAAGAACTCCAACTGCGGTTATGTGAAATCAAATCAACACGTGTTGGAAATCCTGTGTTCGTAACGGATATCCACTTACCGTATGCTACTGGTATAGAAGCCTGTATCTGCTCCATGATTCTCTTTGTCTTAGAGCGGACTCAAACAGCCTAAGTGAGGTGAACCGTCGAGCACCGAGCACCGAGCACCGAGCACCGAGCACTCGTCGACGGCAGAGACGCCGCCTTCGCTGTTTTCCTTCCTCTTCTTCTGTATCTCCATCCTCACACAGACATCTCCATGCAGATCGAGACGCTCGCGTACGCGGTCTCGGGCGCGTTCACGCTGCTCTCGATCATCCTCTCGGGCTGGCTCATTTGGACGCACTTGCTCTACAACCCGTCGCCCGAGATCCGCAAGCATGTGATCCGCATCCTCATGATGGTACCGATCTACGCGCTCACGTCGTATCTGGCGCTCGTGTTCAACGAGCAGAAACTGCTCTTTGAGACCATCCGCGACTGCTACGAGGCCTTTGCGCTCTACTCGTTCCACTGCTTCCTCATCGAGTACCTCGGTGGCCAGTCGGTGCTCGCGAGCACGCTGCGCTCAAAACCCACGATCGCCCACGTCACGCCGTTCTGCTGCATGCGGCCGTGGGCCATGGGCCCCAAGTTTGTGCGCCTCACGACCATTGGCATTCTCCAGTACATCCCGACCAAGATCCTCATGTCGATTGTCGTGCTCTTTACGAGCCTCGCAGGTGTCTACGGCGAAGGCGACTTTCTCAATCCGTTTGTGTACTATGGCTACATCTCGTTCATCCTCACGATCTCGCAGACGTGGGCGCTCTACTGTCTCGTGCTCTTTTTTTTGGGCACGAAAGAAGAGCTCGGGCCAGTGCGGCCGCTCCCCAAGTTTCTTGCGATCAAGGCCATCATTTTCTTCACCTACTGGCAGTCGCTCATGATCAGTGTGCTCGAGACCGCCGGTGTGATCTCGGAGAAGTGGGGTATTGGCTGTCCGCACTGCTGGGACGCGCCCAAGATCGCGTCGGCGCTCAACGACTTTATCATCTGCGTCGAGATGCTCATGTTTGCGGTCGCGCACCACTATGCGTTCGCGATCGAAGACTTTTTGGTGCCGGCCACGGCAGGCAATGTGCCGTCGTCCAACGTCAAGGCGCCGCTGCTGTCCAATTTCATGGACGCGATCAACGTCACGGACGTGCGCAACGACCTCCACAACGCGCGCAATGAAATCCTCACCAAGAAACAGGCGCTGGCCGCCAAGTTTGAACGCATGAACTCGTCGCCGACCAGCATGTACTAGCTTTTACTAGTAGTTACAAAATGACAGGAAACGCAAGTGAGTGCTACGTAGTACAGTACCAATGACATGCATGCTTTTTTTATACTACGTAGTAGTATAGAGACCAGTACGCTCTCGAGGCAGAGGAGGGGAGGGCAAGCGCAGCGACCAAACACTAATTATTACATTTTATCCGAGTTCCGAGCACCACCACCATTACCACCACTACCACCATGGCGCTCGTTGCTCGTACGGCGCAGTCGTTGTTTCTTTCTCTATCACATTTAGAAGCAAAACACAAGGGATCGAAGGAGGGGAGCGCAAAGCACTAGGGGGCGCTTCGCTGGAAACGCAGCACGACCGGGCGTTTCACGGCGCGCAGCGTGGCCATGGACGAGTGGAACGACGAGCCGTTAATGTCCATAGGCCCGATACAACTCAGCTTGTCCCCGACCGAGACCACGGCCACATTCGGGCCACCCGACTCGGGGTCCACTTTGGACACGCGCGGCACGTCGCCGTCCGAGCTAAACACTAGTCCGAGGTTCGAGTTTTCCCTCCAAATCAGTTCGTACTCGTGGTGTTGCAGTGACGACGGCACGCGCGCCAAGGACCGATCGCCTTCGTCGGCACGGGTCATGGCCGCCGGACTGGGGGCAGGGACACCGCGACGGAACCGCAGCACGGCCGGCTTGGGCAGGCGCGACAAATTCTCGAGCGTCTGCTTGAACTTGGGTTGCGGCACAATGAACGCGCCATTGGCTTGGAAGAGGACGTCGCCAGGGGTGACGTGTTCAATGTTCTTGAGGTTGCTTGTCCCGGTGACGCGCGCGACGACTGGGAACCGGGTGGTCGGGTGCACACGGAGCGTCAGGCCCAGCGCTGTGCCTTCGGGCCAGATCACTTCATACTCGTCCGGACGATCCGATCCAGAGGACGACGACGATGGCGGCGTGAGGTTGGATCGATGCACGCCTTCATCGTTGGCGTGTGGGTGTGAGTGTGAGTGCGGTGCCGGTGGCGGATGGTCAACCTGTCGACTGCCAGAGTTCCGCGCCATGCGACTGACCGGCGTCGCGTTCATTTCTGCTGCCGCTGCTGCGGGTAACGGTGCATCGCTCGCAGACCGCGCAGTGTTCGGCTTGCGGAGCCCTTGAAAGAGATCTAGGCTAATAAGCTTTGACGACGCTGGCGTCGGTGCGTCGGATCGGCGGGAGTCAGTCGGTGCGTCGCTTCCGGTTGTCGAGTGGTGGTTGTGGGCGTCAGCGTCTCGACTCGCGTGGTGGATGGTGGCGGCGGCCTTGGCCGGCAACGAGTGGTGGTGGTGGTCGTTTCGCGGGTCCACGTCGTTGGAGGACAAAATGCTTTTCTTGTTGACTGGTATGTCCGGCGTCACCTTTTTTAGCTCCCCATTCGCGTTGCCACTGCCACTGCCACTACCATTGCCATTGGCGTTGGTGTTGGCATTCGCACTGCGCTGGTTGTTGAGTGCGTTAAGAGAATTCTCTTTGGCGTACGACCCCAACGCGGCGATCTTTTTCAGTGCGTTGAATCGACCGGGTGTTTTTGCGCCTGGTGGCTGCGGTGTGGTTGTTTCACTAGGCGGCGGTAGGACGGGCGCGGGTGGCGGCGGTGGGGGCACCACGACTGGTGCTGGATGCGGGGCACGCACTTCGACAGGAAGCTCAGGCGGTGCGTTCTTGAACCGAATCACCAGCGGTCGCTTGGCCGTGCGCAGCTTTAGTAAAGCTTCGTGGAACGACAGCTCGGCTGTGCTTTCGTCGTTGATCCAGGTGATCACATCGCCGGCGCCGACGGTCGAGTTCGAACCGGGTGGGCCCTTGGGCTTGAGCTTGACCGACTTGGCGCTGCCGACGTCGGCAACGACCATGCGGCCCCTGTCATCGGGTCGCACCGTGAACGCCAACGGCTGTTTCTTCTCCCACACGTGGTCGTACTCGTCCATGGATGGATCCGGTCGCGCGGATACTTTTTTGTTGCTCGGGCAAAAGTAGAGTGAGACCGGCTTGCTCACTTTCTGCAGATACTTGATCGCCGTATTGAAATTGCCATCGGCTGTATTGTAGACACCGATTTGGACGAGGTAGTGGCCTGGCTGGACGTCCTGCACTTGCGGCGAGCGGTTTTTGCCAGTGATGCGCGTCACCAGCGGATACGGCGCGTCTTTGCTGGCGATCAAACTAATTCCGAGCGGTCCGTCGAGCCACTTGATCTCGTACTTTTCGTCCATCTTGACCAGCGGCGCCGTCGGCGTCTTTTCTTCTTCGGCCACCGTGAGCTCTTCGAATTTCTTCGTGAGCTTAAGCGCCAATGCGCTCTTGACGGGCGGCTGAATGGGCTTGACCACCATGGGGTCCGACTGGATACGGCGAAAGACGAGTTTACAGGGCTTGGGCACTTCTTTGAGGAATTGGATCGCGTCGATAAATTCCATATCGCGCGTCGACCGGCCGCCAATCTCCATCAGCAAGTCGCCCACGTCCACGAGATGGATCCCATAAATGGCGCTGCGGCCGGTGAGCTTGGACACCGCCGGGAGGAGACGCGACTGCGACATGCGCAGCCGCAGCCCCAGCAATCCCCCTTCCCAGATCACCGTGCACAGATTGCCGGCCGTGTTCTGCGACATGCTGCTCATGCTGCTGGCCATCGACGCGATCATGTCGGCCGACGACAAGCGACCGCGGCCGCTGCCAGTGACATCTGCAATCGCGTGTTCGTTCGGGTCTTTCGAAACGCGGAACGGACTGTCGGCGCTGAGCTCCGAGCCGCCGTCTTCGTCGTCGTCAATGCCGTGGTCCACGACACCGCTGGCGGTGCCGTCCAAATCGTCGTCCAAGTCAAAGTCGGGGTCGTCAAACGAGTCGCGTTCTTCGTCAAAGGTCGTGTCAAACAGACGCGAGTCCGAGAGACTGCTGCTCGAGAGATCGATGGGCCCCAACTCGAACTCGTCGAGGTCCATGTCGAGCGACTCCATGATGTCGGCCAGACTGTCGCGGCCAGCCGTGGGGTCGTGGTCGTGGTCGACCTCAATGGGGTTCTTAGACAGCGACGTGCGGTCGTTCGAGACCATGATGAGGTCGTCGAGCATGTCAAAGACGTTGTCGCCGAGATCCGGCTCGACTTTGGCTATCGATGCAGTCAGCGACTGGCGCTGCCCGAGTTGCAGACTCATCTCCATCTGGAGCTGCATTTGCTGCTGAATGCGACGGTGGAGGTCCAGTTGGTGGGCTACCAGCTCTTCATTTGTCATTGGGCGCCCGCCTTCGTCCGTACCGGTGGTCACGGGTGGGGCTGACGCCGTATTGTTATTCGCGGCCGCCGCACTGGCTGCTGCGGCGGCTGCTGCGGCTGCGGCTGCGGTTGCTGCGGCCGACGCCGTCGCGTACATGGTTTAATAAGACAAGCGCGTTTTGTTCTGCGCCTGCGATGTCGCTCCGGCTTGTTCAGATTTTCAGATACTGACGCGGACGCGGATGCCGATCGATGGACAAAGCGCGTTCCGCGCGCTTGCCGCGACTGGTGCTGGCTCTCCTGTCGATGTGGAGAGAGGGAGCCGAGGTCTTTTGGACGGAAGCGAGCCCAGTGGAGACGGAAGCGGAAGCAGTGGGGGACTTGTCGAAAGTCGATGGGAAGGAAGGTGGCGGCCGAGGAAGCAAGGACAACGAAGGCGGAAAACACGACCGGCGCGGGGGACGACAGTCGCGAGTGCGAATCGCGCTACTGAGCTGAGCTGAGCTGACCGACTTGACTTCCTCACGCACCCTCACTCCCAGTCTCTCTTCTCGGGCTGTCTGTCTGTCGGTCTCGGTCTGTACCTCCTCCGTCCGCCCCCGAGACGAGACCCCGACCCGCAACACGATTTCCACCAATCGCAGCCAGCCATTCGCTGACAGGCCTCTGCCACTTATGCGCGACTTTCGCGCAACCTTCGCGCAACCACACGCCCGATCGAGTCAGTCAAGTGCCGGTTCTATACTTTTGACGCACAAAGTACAACCAAATGGCGAAACCGAGTCTGGGTTGAAGAGAAGAGAAAAGAGATCGGAGCCAACTGAGTTTCCATTTTTTTTTTTAGTTAATTAGTTTATCCAAGCAAATCAGCTGATTTTTTGAGACACAAACAAGCACCATGCGCCGCCTCTCGCGAAGCGCCTCCAATACTGCGGGCGACGAACCACTGGGTCGGGAAGTCTTCAATGATGAAAAAGTGGTGCTTGTGATGGTCGGACTGCCGGCGAGGTACGTGGAGTTCTGTATGAGGCGGTCGGCATCAGGCTCATTGCAGTACTTACTTGACAGAGGAAAATCGTTTATTTCGCACAAGATCACCAACTTTCTGCTATGGTACGACTGATCCACGTTCTCTCTAATGTCGTCAATGTAGTTCTACGAGGACGGTCGCTGATCCTTCTACAATGAGATAGGCTCGGTGTCCACGCAGACATCTTCAATGTCGGCTCGCTTCGGCGAAAACTGACTGCCGGCAAACAGAACTCTGATTTTTTCGACGCAGAGAATGCGTCGGCAAAGCAGCAGCGAGAAGAACTTGCGGCCAGCGCACTGCACTCGGCGCTCGAATGGCTAGAGAGCGGCGGCGAAGTCGCGATCTTGGACGCCACCAACACGACGCGCGACCGCCGCGCGCGGGTGCTGGAGACCTGTCGCGCGTTCTCCCCTGATGTGCACGTAATTTTTGTGGAGAGCATTTGCAACGACGCCCAGGTGTTGGAGAGCAATTTCATGCAGAAAGTGAGCAACTCGCCCGACTACATGGAGATGCCGCTGGAAGACGCCATGGCCGATTTGCGGTATGTGCGCTTGTGGTGGCGATGAGAGTATTTCCTGACTAACCTTTTAACGCTGACAGCCTGCGCATTCAAAAATACGAGTCGGTCTACGAAACGATCGAAAGTGATGAGCTGAGCTACATCAAACTGATTAATATGCAATCCAAAGTCATCTGCAACCGCATCTACGGCAACATGGCCCACCTCCTCGTCCCGTTCTTGATGAGCATCCACATTCTGTACGTCGCGTTGGCTCGTGTTTTCTCGATTATTTGTCTTCTAATACCTCATTGCAGTGACCGACCAATCTACATCTCTCGTCCCGCACACTTCACGAAAGAGCCCGACTCGACCTCATTTCGCGAACTAGAGACGGTCATGGATGGACACGCAGGTGACTCTAATGTCAGTGACGTCGGCCACCTCTTTTCGTCGCGTCTGAAAGAGCTACTCGTTCGTGAGACCCAGAGTATAGACGCAACGTCCGCCATGACGCTGAAGCAGCTGCGTGTGTACTCGAGGTGAGTCGGGTCGATTGGCTACTGACATCGTACGTGAGCTCATCAAACGTCTTGGTGATGTGATTTCTAGTACGGCCCCACGAGCGATTCAGACAATTGCTCCTCTGGGCCTGGACTTTCACCCCGTGAGTGCACTTAATATCGTCGACGCCGGTGAGAAAGAATCGTCGAAGTGCGGTGAGGTATCAGTGATTGTAACAGCGTCGCGTGGTTTTCTATATCAGGAGTGTTTGCAAACATGTCGGCCTCCGACATCAAGGAACGCATGAGCAAAGACTGGGGGGATTTCAGTCGAGACCCCATGAACTACCGCCTCCACGGAGGGGAATCCATTGGCGACCTCGTTCGGGTTCGTCTCTCTCGCTTTGAGCAACCAACGTTGGTGGCTGGAAACTAACTTAGTGCGTCTGTGGATTACAACAGAAACTGTCGTCATTCGTTGTCGAAGTCGAGCGCCAGCGAAAGCCCGTGCTGATCGTGTCGCATTTGCTGAATCTCCAAGTGCTGTATGGGTACTTGCTCGGTCGCAACGTGGCCGAGGGGCTGGAGATGAGTATTCCTCTCCACACGGTCATCAAACTCACGCCAACGCAATACGGATACAGAGAAGAGCGATTTGATCTGCGTGGTGGTAAGACCGACAGTTGCAACACTCCAACGGTCGCTGAGAGTTGACACGGCATTGTCAGAAATCATCTCCCACATTGCCCATTGCCCATAAAGATCAACTCAGGTCTTATCCATGCCTGCTCTTCAGACCAGTGGCCAGGATTCACATGCTCCACCTGAACGGCATACTTTTTGTTTGTTCTATAGGTGTTTTTCAGGCGACAAGACGACCTACGGGCCTGTTGACAGGGCGGAACATCGTGATGGCCGTTGTCATGGTGAAAGCCTGTACTATCAAAGCTCAATATCGGAGGCGGTGGAAGTTGGTTACGAACCACGGCTGCGTCTACAGCACCAAGTTTAGAGCCCCACATCAGTTACAATATTATGTGGCGCATAAGACTGGGCCAGATATCACATACCAGATACGTTCGTGCTTCTACCGCAAGCAGGAGAAGCAAGACATCAAAGAGCAGTCGAAGGAAATAGAAAGGGTGCGGAAGCAGCATGGTGAGAGTCCAGAGGTCACTCAAAACCGTTCCTATTAGCGAGCATCACCATCACTCAGTCACTTTGTCCATTCAGATGCGACGTATCAACTCACACACGTACCAAAGATGAAGACTGTCAGTAAACCCTCGCTCTGCATCGCCGTAGCCGCACTCCCTACTATATTGCCGGTGATTGTAAGAATGAGGAGTGCTAGGCGGTTGGTCTTTAATCTCTGCGAGTGCGCGGGGCCAACTGTCGACTTGAATCCGTCCACGTAAAACCACGCGTCTGCCAGAGTGAAAGGGAAGTTAGCTCACGTTCATGAGTCACCTCACACACATAGCTTACCGCTGTCGCTCGGAAACAGAAGGGAGGTCGTGAGGAGGATACTGGCAAACGCTGCACCGGCAAACACAAGCTAGACGATCGAGCGCAGCACGTGAGTTTGTAAAGTGCGACGGACAGACTTTTCTTCAAGAGCTCCACAAGCAAACCTTGATGTGGTGCAAACGGCGTTTTGTGAGAGGATCCCTCAGTCGGTCACTGGTCACGACAAGCTGCAGCACCAACCAATGATATATCAGTGAAAATGCAACCGTAAGGTCGTTTCTATAAGTCGCACCCGAGAGCGTCGTCGGTCGTGCAGCCCTCTCGACGCGTCCTGAGATGTGACTGTGACTTCGTTGAACCGTCGTGCTGCTGTCGCTGACGCAGGCATCCCAATGTGCGTGCGTCCATCGACACCGATGAGCTGCACCGGAACGGCACTGTCTACTGCTGAAGATGAGTCAGCGCGATGCCGCATTGAGCTGTTATGGTGTTGGAAGAAGAGTTGGCGCGCGTTGAGGTCGGGGCGGCGGAAGAAAAGCATGTCGCGCTCGGCGGCAGCAGTAGACTTTGCAGGCGCAACTGACGCATTATTTGTCCTTGGTGGAATGGATAGCGGCAGAAGTGGGGGCGGAGGCGATCCATTGTCGCGGTCGGGGCTGTCGAGCGGCTCCATCATCGTGATGGCAGAGTGTCGTTGAAGCCACACCATTCAAAGTATACGCGACGTTTATCCGGACAACACCGGATGACAAGTTGAAGCGCCAGGAATAGATGGAAATGCGTTTCGAGAGTGGCGGCGCGATGGCCTCGCGCCACGCCTTGGCTAGGGAGTACGCAGTGCAGCACGCGCACAGTGCAGAGTAATGGAGCCGAACCCCTTCAGCCTACCGACGGATGAGGAGGTCTTCCGCACCCGCGAGACGGAGCGGCAGCGCAAGGACGACGAGCGCCGCCGCAACGCCAACCTCAAGATCTACGACAAGACCACAACGTCCTCAACGATCGGCAACATTCGCCGCTTCCGTGCAGAAGACACGGTACGTCTTTGTCTCCATGACACGTGGACGCAATTGTCGCTCATTCTTGCTCTGAATGTCAAACAGCCCGGCGATGTTCCCAGCGGCTACACGTCGTCGCAGTCCCGGCAGACGCGTGGGCTCGTGGCAGCTGCTACTGCCGCCATCTCGAATGACCGTCTACGAGAAAAGGAAAACATGACTGACTTTATCGCCAAGAAACGCGAGATGTTTCTAGTACAAATGTCGCTCGACACAAAGCGCGAGGAGATCCGCAAGCTCGAAGAAAAGGCGCAGCTGAAAGAAGAGGCGCTGAAAAAGAGCGAGTTGATGCTGGAGGAAGATGCCGTGCGGTTCGATACGTTCCTAAAAGAAAACGACAAGAAAGCCCACGAAGCTATCAAGCGCGCAGAGAAAGAGACCAAAGCGAAGGCTGATAAAGTGCAAGAGATCAAGAAGCTGAACCAGCAGATCCAGGCCGTGCAAAGCGAGATGAGCAAGCTGAGCGAGCAGCTCCAGGACTGTCTGCAGTACAAAGCGTTCTTGGACGAGCTCACGCCGCCCGAGTACGAGGCCGAGCAATTGGACGCAAAACGAATGCGCCAGCGCGAGCGCTTGCAAAAGCGCAAGGACAAGGTACTTACCGAGTGGGAGTCCCTCAAGGCCCGTGCCATTGCCGAGATCGACGAGCGTGAGCGAGCAGAGAGAGAGAAGCCAGAGAAAGACGGGAAAGGTGGAGGGAAGAAGCGAACGGGAGACAAGGAGAGGAACCGAGGAAAAGAGATCGTGGTGCCGCCCATGCCGAACCTCGACAACATGGCGGTCACGAGCAGCGGAGAAGAGATCCCCATGTTCTTTCAGCACCCGCAGCAGCTGCTCGACATTTTCACGGCACTCGAAGAGAGCAATTTGTTTCTTATCCAAAACAGCCAAGAGACCGAGCAGACGCTGGAGGAACTCAAGCAGAGCTACCGCGAAACCAAAAAGACCATGGACCGCAAGACGCAGAGTCTGAAAAACAACATTGACGAACTGCAGCAGCAGATTGGTGTCGAAGAGACCAAGGCCAGTCAGCTGCGCTTGCGCTCGCAGAGCGGGACCAGCGAAAACGCCCAAGAGCGCATGCTCAAAGAGCTCCACGACCGCGTGCATGAAGTGTACAAACGGTGCGGCTTTGAAGCCGAGAGCAATTCGTCGACGCTCTATATGCTGACGGACCTCGAGGCACGACTGGAGGACTTGTTGAGCGCCATTGACCAGATGCCCGAAGAGTACGTTGCACGGGCCGAGAAAGAAAAAGAAAAAGAGCGACGCGAGCGCGTGCGGCAAGAGCGCATCTCTCAGCAACAGAAAATGTACGAAGAGCGCATGAAAAAGTCCATGGAGCGCAGCATGCAAGCGCCAAAGAAACGCAAGGGCCGCCAAGTCATGTGGCGGTCGCAGCCGGAGCGACACATCCAACATGCCGAGGACGAGAACGTCGTGGACCAGGCCGACGAAGCCGACCACCACCACTTTGTGTGGTGAATGTAAATTTTATCGATTGGAATACTTGTTTCTCATTCTTTATGAGAAATTGTCAAATACGAGCTCACCGCCAACGTACGTGCGCTGGACACAGAGCGTTTCATCTAAAAGCACGACGTCGGCGTCGGCGCCAAACGCGAGCGTGCCTTTTTGGGTCTCAATGCCGAGCACTTGGGCCGGATGCAGCGTGGCGGCTTCCAAAGCCTCGACCACCGAACAGCCTGTATATGCCACAAGCGTCCGCACGCACGAATCCATGGTGACGGCGCTGCCGGCGATTGTGTTTGTGCCTGCAAGGAACGCGCCTTCGTTCGTCACGACCACGGTGCGGCCGGCCAGATCGTATTCCCCAAATGGGAGACCCATACCCGCCATGGCGTCGGTCACGAGCACGAGACCTTGCGGGTGGCACGAGCGGATGATGCGGGCGGACGTGCGATGCGAATGCACGCCGTCGAGGATGAGACCGTAGAACGGCCGCCGGTCGATGAGTCCCAAGAGCCCGATGAGACCCGGATCGCGGTGATGGAACGGCCCCATGGCGTTGAAAACATGACTACAGAAGAAGAGGTCAGTCAACCACACTCTATCAACAGGTCGTCTCACAAAACGTACGTGAGCATCGTGAGGCCGCACTCGACAGCGTCCATGGCTTGTTCTATCGTCGCCTGCGAGTGGCCGGCAGACACGACGATGCCTCTGGCGCTCAGCGCGCGGATCGCATCGCAGGCGCCAGGCAGCTCCGGCGCGAGCGTGACCATGCGCACGTTCTCCAGCGAGCCATAGCGTTCGTCCAGCGACCGCATGCCGTCGGTCGGCGCGGCCAGCATGCTCGCGTCGTGTGCCCCTTTTCGCTCGCCGGAAATAAATGGTCCCTCCAAGTGGATGCCCAGTATGTTGGCGGCCTGGCATGTCCCGCCGTCGGTCGTCGGCGCATACCGCTGCAAGATCTGCGCATACACGGCTGCGGACGACGACACGATGGTCGGACAAAACGCCGTGACGCCGGTCGCCGCAAGGCGCTGCCGCACACAGAGGATGTTGCGCTGTTGCGTGGTTGGGTTGGAAAAGTCAAAGCCAAAGCCGCCATTCAGCTGCAAGTCAATGAAACCAGGTGCCGCAATACACCCGCGGCCATCCACAATGTCGTCGGGTGTGTGGTCGACATCGCTGGTCGCCCGCCAGAAGCGTTCGAGCGGGTCGACGATTTTGCCATTCGCCACCCACAGGTCGGTGTCCTGCAGCCTGCCATCGCGCAGCACGCGCACATTTTCGAACTTGACGACGCGCGCCATGGCTCCGATTGCCTACTGTGTGAGTACTCATGGTCGTAGGCCGTTGCAGCGAAATAACCTTGGACGAATCAGAAAGCGTGACGCGACATGATGACGCCGCGCAACCGCCGCGGCTTTGCCCCATTTTCGAAATTTCCCAACCAGAACCGAACAACGAACAGAGCGAAAGAAAAGATACCATGCGCTTGGTCATCGAAGAGAACGCGGATGAAGTGGCACGGTGGGTGGCCGAGTACGTGTGCAAGCGCATCACCAACTTCCAGCCGACGGCGGACATGCCCTTTGTGCTGGGCTTGCCCACCGGCAGCTCGCCGCTGCCCACCTACAAGAAACTCATCGCATTCCATCGCGCTGGCAAGCTCAGGTCCGTTGATGGAGAGAGAAGGCGAATTCCTGAGGTATGGCGAGTAGTGACTTTTCACTGACTGCTGCAGCTTTGAGCATGTGGTGACCTTCAACATGGACGAGTACGTGGCGCTGCCAGAGAACCATCCGGAGAGCTATCACTCGTTCATGTGGGAGAACTTTTTCCAGCACATCAACATCAAGTGAGTGGTCCCAATATTGGAAGTTTCGAAAGGCTATGTGTGACTCTCATGTGTTTTGCGCTAGACGGGAGAATGTCAACATCCTCAATGGGAACGCTCCCGATCTGGTGGCGGAATGCGAAGAGGTAGGCTACGCCACAGCGATTGTCGGTTGAATGATGAGGTGTACTGAGTGCGGGTGATGAATACTAAGCAGTACGAGCGCAAGATCAAAGCGCTTGGCGGCATCGAACTCTTCATGGGCGGCATTGGTCCCGACGGCCACATTGCGTTCAACGAACCAGGCTCGTCGCTCTCGTCACGGACGCGCGTGAAGACGCTGGTGCGTTACGCTTCGGTTGCTTCCGTGGATGGTGCAATCCTTATACCTTACCATACTACACGTAGGCCTACGACACCATTATCGCAAACTCGCGTTTTTTCAACAATGACATTGCGCAAGTGCCTAAAATGGCACTGACCGTGGGTGTGGCCACCGTCATGGATGCGCGCGAGGTACTGATCATCATCACGGGCATCGCCAAATCCTATGCGCTGTACAAAGTTGTGGAAGAGGGGGTCAATCACATGTGGACCGTGTCGATGATTCAGCTTCATGCCAAGGCCTGCATTGGTGCGACGCGCCATGATGTCCCTGTGTAGAGTGATCAAAGCTTTAACGGATCTAAAAATGTGATGTATAGTGTGTGACGAAGACGCAACAATGGAGCTGCGCGTCAAGACCGTTAAGTACTTCAAGGGCCTCGCCGAAGTCAACGAGAAGCTCCTCTGCTGAAATAATGATCCTGTTGAAGGAGCCAGCTCGGCTTCAAGGTGTTTGTAACAAATGATTTTTGTTATCTATCTTGATATGAACGTAATATCGTTAACGTAACTATTATCCCATTTTGAACCGACTCCAATTCATTCATCAATCGCACCTGGCATCGAAGCGAGGCGAGTGCGATGGCCGGGCTTGTAGAGAAGCTCGTGAACCTCGTGGGGCGGTGCGCACTGTGCTCTTGTCGTAATGAAGTAGTTGCACGTTCGCCCGCTAATGTCCTTATGTCTTTCTTTGGGTTTTATTTCCCTCAGTGCGTTCTATGCGGACGAGCATGTGGTCGTCCTCCAGGCGTTGATCCGCGAGAAATTCCTTAAGGACGACGAGATGGGCAACGCCGTGAATCTGCAGACGCGTCAACTGCGCAAAATCATGAATGAGCTCCATCAAGACCACCTCGTCTGCGAGTGCGTCGAGTTGGACCGCGTGTTGGTGTGGAAAACGAGCAATTAACGACGTCTGACTGTGTAGAGAAGTGCTCAACGACAAACGCGTCGGCGGCAGCTCGTCCACGTCGTACTGGTACATCGATTACAAGTACTTTGTGGAAGTCGTGCAGTACCGTCTCTACATCATGCAAGAGCATCTCAAAGAAGGTGAGAAGTTGGAGATTGAACGCCAAACGTACCAGTGCAAAAACCCCGATTGTGGGCGCGAGTACACCGCGCTCGAGGCACAGCGGCTGCTCATGCCCGGTCAGCACTATTTCCATTGCGGCCACTGCAACGAAGTGTTGCTCGAGTGCGACAACAATGACCGGCTCACAAAAATCCAGAGCCTACAGCGCAAGGTGAGTGGCGTGGTTGAAACCGACACGAGCGACTACAGTCAGTGCTGACGCGTGGGTATGTAAAAATTAAGCTGAAAGACCAAATGAACAAGCAAGTGGGCATGCACGAAGGCATTTTCGAAGTGCTTAGTCGCATCAATGCCTACATGCGCGAAGGCAACGGCCTCCCCACGTACAACACACACGCTTGGATCTTGAATAATGAGAGCCGCCACACTCACCACCATGTCTTGTGCTGTGCAGTAACCTGCCGAGCGAAAATCGCGCTGCTGGGATTGGTGGCAAGAGTGCGCGTAAGGGCGAATCTGGAAATGGGGCGAACGGAAATCGTGGGGGCGGCAATGGAGCGGGCGGAGGCGGATCTAACGGCGGCAATCGCGGTGGCGACGAAAAGAATACGCAGTCGTATCTCTACCCATACGGCCAGGTACGTCGCTCGACGATTACTGGAAGATGCGGTGTGTTCATCTCGCTCTTGGAGCCTTGTAGGAACGCGAAATTGTCGTTGATATCGCCGGTAATGATCAAGGGGAAGACGAATACCTCATGGACCATAAGAGGAAACCGGTGCGTTCTAATCCAATTTACGCGTGTATCTTGCGTGGTGGCTCACCTAGTTATTTTACTGCTGGTACAGGAGGACGACGTCGCGAATCGACCTGTGAAGGCGCCGCGGGCCCTCCCAGAGTTCTTACAGGGCAGTTCGATCAGTGGCCACCTCGCTGCAAAGCACCACAATGCGATACTGGCGGCCACGCAGGACGCCGCGGCTGCGGTAGAGGTCACCAGACACAGTATGGCAGATATGGCCGACAGCGAAATGACCGAGGAGCAGCGACAAGACGCGTTCAAGGCGGCCTATCTCGCAGAACTCGAGCGCTACAACGACGAAAATAAAGACAATGACGAGTTTGAAGTTGAGGTGGATCACCAGGGCTGGGAGGCCGAGATGAACGGCGACGTGGACGATGAAGACCTTGAAGACGTCGAGTGGGAATGGTGTGAGGACGACGAGGGCGGCGTCGTAGATGCCGAGGTGTCGGTGAAGGGTCAGTCCAAGCGACTTGGTTCCATCGACGACGATGATCTCCAGGCAATGACGGATGAAGAGTTCCTGGTGCGTCCTGCTCTAGCAGTTGTGTTCGTTCTGGGAGGATTGGATGTTAATGGTGGTGGTGGATTGTTGATGCACTGTAGGAATGCTACCGTCTCTGCCTAACACAAAGCTGAAATCTCCCTACGAACTCAGTCGTCAGTATATACCCCTTTGTGGTTGAGCGGCAAGTTGGTGATGTTTGTGCTTTTCCGTCTGAAATCCTGCTGCGTAGGAACGTCGGCATCACTTCTGCTGGGAAAGACATTCGATTCAGCACACTTCTTTTTCGTCGCGATCATGGGATCCATCGAGTAGAGCCACGATCGTTGCGCCGCCGTGTCTTTCTGCGGCTCGGTGCTGGTGCGAAATACTTCGCCCATGGCACCGGACGTCGACTTGCCGCGTTCAGTGGGTCGTCCGCCTGCGGCTATGGATGGATTGATTTGACGGTGAACGGCAGTCGCGGGGAAGGGTGGAGCAAACGCCATTCGGTGTGTTGTCTGCAAGTAGCGACGCTCTTGTTCTTCGTTGGGGCGTGGTAACGAGGATCGAAAGCCGTGGCTGATGTCGGCCCCAGCACTCTGCAGCAGTGCCTGCCCCAGGCTTCGCTCGCTCACCATGCGAGCAGTAGCGCGCTAAGAACAACCACAAGAGCAACCCCATGTTAAGCATCTGCAGCCTCCGTGGTCAACGACCAGTATCGCGTACCGGGACGAGGGGCTTGGCGCCGGCAAAGTCGACCTTGTTGGTGGTCGAAAACTCTTTCTGGAAAAACGGACACCGCAGTTCGTACGTGAGTTCTACCGTACAAAGATCCAAAGGCGTGTCCAGTCGTACCACGCCATCGTGGGGTAACACGCCGTTGAGCGGCTCCGAGCGCTCCTCAAACCAGTTGTCTGCAGCCACGTCACGTCAGCATCGTACCTCAAGGCCATATCCATGTCAGTCTACGCACCGTTTAGCGTCTCCGAGTGATAGCTCTTGAGCGCCATGGTAGTGTGGTGCCAAACGCAGCTTCGTCGCTTGATGCAACCTTCCGTCGTCTTGTGGTCAACAAGCAACTCAGCCACGACGGCCGCTGTGGGTAAGGTGAACAGAGAGCTGCATTGATGCCCGTATTATTAGCCGCCTGTAGCATGCCATGGAGAGGTGTGAAACGGACTGGCGTATCAATAGCCCATGCCATGACCAGATCACTTGAACTCGAGTCCAGCATTATATCGCCCCTCCAGTGTCTGCACTGCATGGCCGACGGGGCGTCGCCATGAGCCACCGTCTCTCGCAGAATGCTCGCCACACGAACGATCTGCTCGAAGAACTCGAACGCGACAAGGAACTGGAAGTGCTGCGGGAGTACTTGACGCGCTTTGATCTGTTCCCGCGCACGCGCGATCCCGCAGCCGCGCCGATTCGTTTTGAGGAACTGAAAGAACTCGTCAAGCATTGGAAACTGCACCGCCAACGCAACTTCTGGAAGACCCACACAACCAAAGAAGACTTGGTGCGCACGCTCTATCGCCACATCAACACCAAGATCATCCCCCAAGAAAGTCGAGACGATAGCGCCAGCGGCAATGTCACAAACGGTGCGACGTCGCCAGGCAATATCAATGCGTCACCAATGCCAATGCCAAACAACACTAGTGGTGGGGCGAGCATCGTCCTGCCAACGGGTCCGCTCGCTCCACCGAGGAAAGCATCGGTGTTGGGCATGGCGACCGAGTCGCCACGGTCTCGCTCGATTTTGGCCGGCGCCAAACTCAGTCAGGCGGTGGCAAATGGCCCCAAGACAGAGCATATTTTGAACACCTATGGCGGCGATCTGTTCAGCCAGCGTGGGGATTACGAGGACGGGATGATTTACTTGTCTCGCTTTCGCAAGCCAGGCACGATTGAGACAACGGGGGCGTCCGACTCCGATGGCGAACCCAACCAAGATCAAGTCGAAGTGGCTGATGAAGAGGTCCACGAAAAGCTCCACGAAGCGCTCGACGGAGGTACGGTGCTCACGCGCGAAGTGCGGCTCAAGCAGGAATGCGCGTTCGGCCTCTACCACGTAAGTGTCGATGATAGTAGCATAGCATGGATCCTTCTGACTTTGTTTTGCTTGTATACAGTTCACGACAGACCCCAGCAACGAAAAGCGCATGGTGATGGAAGGTACGATGCACGCGCTGAGCCACCTCTCGGTCTTTGACGATATTGAAGTCAAGCGGTTCTGCGCCGCGGCGATTCTCAACCTCACGTGGGAGAGTTCGCTCGGCACGCGCATGATCGAAGAAGGTGTGCTACTGGCGCTGCTCGAGCTCGCTAAGGCCCAGCACGAAGAAGTGAGGCGCAACACGTCGATGGCGCTGTGTCGCTTTTCGTACGAGCGCCAAGGGCAACTGCGGCTCGTCCAAGAAGGCTGCGTCTCGGCCATTATCTCCATGCTCAATTCGCCCGACGTGGAAACCAAAGAAGCGTGCGTCAAAGCGCTGATCAACATCGCGTCGCATTCCGGTGCGCCGGTTGCCGAGAGCGTCGTCCAAACAATCCTCAAAATCTCGAGCAAGAACGAACGCGCGAGCATCGCGTTCTCGGCCGAAGCCATCTGCAACCTGTCGCTGCTCAATGGGCCGCGGGCCAAAGTCGTCGAGGACGGCATCCTCGACAATATCTGCGAACTCGCACCAAGTATTTCTGATGTCGACGTGACCACGCACCTCGCGACCGCGCTCTGCAACTTCTCAGGGGTCCATTCCAATCTTGAATTACTGAGTCAAACGCGCGTGCTCGAGTGTCTCCAAGCCTTGCTCCAGTCTGAGAACGAACTCGTGTGCGAGATGTGCTCGGTCGCGATCGCCAATCTCTCGTCCCATGCGGTCTCACTTAAGAACCTCGTCGGGAGTGACGCAGTCGTGCAGTTAATAAAAATGGGCCAAACAGCCAACCAAGTGATCCAGGAAAACACAGCGCTGAGTCTCTCCAACATGTCTGCGATCACAGACAGTCGTCCGCTTCTCGGCCGCGTCGGCGTGGTCGCGCTGCTGCTCCATTTTCTAGAAGAGGCCAGTCCACTAACCAAACAGTACGCGATCGTCGCGCTCTGCAGTCTCATGGCCAACCCCTCGACGTGCTCGGAGCTCATGCAGTTCAACGTCCCCGGAGTGCTCGCGCGCCTGTCGCTGTCGCCGCAAGACAAAGTGCGTGAGCTCTGTGCAAACGCGCTCTTCAATCTGTCGTGCGACCCATCGCTCCACACCTACTTACTCAAGGACGACGTCATTAAAGCGATTGTGCGTCTCACGAAACGCCACGCCGTCACGAAAGACGGCGTGCTCGACGTCGAGGAAGAGCCCCCGACGCCCGTGAGCGCTAGTGACAAGACGCCCGTAATCCTTCAACGCAGTCAAGAGTGTGCGCTTGGCTGCCTCTACAACCTCTCGTTCTTTGACGAGAGCCGCAAGATCCTCCTACGCGTCGACGTCATCAAGACGCTCTTCAATATCTTTCAGCGCACCATGAAGAACGAAGAGCTGGTCAAGCAGTGCGCGTGCATTGTAGCGAATCTGACGTTTGACGTCGAGTCGCGCGCGCGCATCGTGGACGACGGCTGCGTGCGGCTGCTCCGCAAACTCATGAACGCCACGAACAAAGACGCGCTGCTCTGCTGCTCGACAGCGTGCTGCAACCTGGCGGCCGAGGGGTTGGAGAAGACGCCAGTGCTGTCGATGCTCATTGATCTGTCCAGTTCGCCCCACACGACCATCACGCTCAACTGTGCGATCGCATTCTCCAAGCTCGCATCGAACGCTGCGTACCGACCTGTCCTCACAAAGTGTGCTGAGCTGTATCCAGCCCTCACCTTGATGATGCGCTGCGGTATTGAAGACATCCAGATCTACTCGGCCGTGACGCTGTGCAACCTCGCGATCGAGCGCTCGCAGCGCTCGCGCCACGTCTGGAAAGAAGGCACCGTGCCCGACTTTATCGTGAACTCGCTGCTGCGGATCAACAGCGAGTCGACCAAAGAAATCTGCGCGCGTGCGCTTTTCAATTTGCTTACGCACGACGAGCACCGCATGGCGCACATCAAAGACGGCGTGCTGTACGCACTCGTGAAACTCGCGCGGCTCGAGAGTGTCGAGATTCGCTCGCTGTGCGTCGCAGCTTTGTACAACTTGTCCTGCGACCCCGTGATGATCGACACGCTCATGGAAATAAATGTTGCGCAAGTAATCACCAAAATGTGCGAAATCGAGTTCAGCAACCAGGAGATCCACCGTCGGCTCGCAGCCTGCCTCAACAACATTGCCATCAAGCCCCAGACCGAAATCAAGCTGGTGGAGGGCGGCGCCTTGCAGGCGATCCTCGTGCTGTCGGAGCACAACGACCCGCCAACTATGCGCTTTTGCTCGTCCGTGCTCTGCTCGCTGTCGTCGCACCGCGCCAACTGCGAGGCGATGGCCGCCCACAACCTCATTGACGTGCTGACCAAAGCCATTGGCGCCGACGACGCGCAGCAGAACGTGTTTGGCCTCAACGCGCTCTGCAACATCTCGTGCGTGCCCACACTCCACGACCGCATCGACGAAGCCGGCGTCATGCCCCCGGTCTTGCGGCTCCTTGGCACGAGTACCAGCGACGAGATCGTGCTTGCGTGTGCCCAGGCGCTGTACAACTTTACGCACCATGCCAAGTACCGCAAAGCCCTTCTCCAGAAAGAGTTGATTGGCGTGCTCCTCGTGCTCTTCGGTCGCGATTCGGTCTCAGAGGCGGTGGTTGACGTGTGCATCCAGATTGTGTCGATTTTGAGTGAAGATGCGGCCGACTGGTCCGAGCTAATCTGCCAGGGCACGGTGCGATTGCTCGGTGCGATGGCGCCACGGTGTCAGAACGGCCAGGCGCTTGTGCACTGCGTGTATGCGCTCAGTCAGCTCGCCCGCGCAGACAAACTGGGCCTCACGGTGATTGCGGACGGGGCCCTTGACGTGCTTGCGGCGGCTTTGTCGCCCCAGTCTCACGAGCCAACGACGTCTGCGCGTCATCCCGCCCAGCATCTGACCGAACTGACCGACCGGTGCGCGATCATTTTGCGTACCCTGTCGACGTCGCCTGAGTGTCTTCAGCCACTCATTGAAGACGCGCGACTGATCTCATTTATCCACGCCATCTCGGCCGCGACCACCAAGGAGAGCACGACCAACTGCATCTTAGCACTGTACAACATCACCTCGAGCAAGAGTCCGTCGCTGAACCTTCTCGTGCACGGAGGCATTGTCACGCTGCTCATTCGCTTGGCCCAAGTTGGTGGCGTGGACCTCACGCCGCTGTGTGCCATCTCGCTCGCCCATATCAAGCACCTCCTCAAAGATCGCGATCGACCTGTTGGGCCGGATGGCAACGAAATCCGAGACGAGATGGAGGACGGCATCGTCACGACGCTTTTGCCGATGATCGACTTGGATCCAGCGAGTATCCTCAAGTTTGATCGCATGGCCATGGCGCTTCCGGCTAACCCCCGCCCCGCGCGTCCGGCCGACTGGGTGTTTCTTAGTGGGACCACGACGCTGCGTCTCACGTCGCAACTGCCAGTGTCCTGGGCCTTTCAGGACTCGGCGATTGACGATGTCCGGTTCGTTCCTCCAGAGCCCAAGTCGTTTCTCGCCGTGCTCAGCGTATTGGTGCCGCCGACGGGCGTGACGGTCCAGGACAAACTATACGGCGCGTTCCAAGTGATGCGCGTGCGCCACGTAAAATTTCGGATACCGCGCGTGGATCCGCGTTTCCTGCGCTCAGCGTCAGCGAACAGTGTCGACGGAAGCGCTACCTCCAGTCGTAGTATCACAGACGCCGTGGCCGCTGCACTGGAGACGAATGACGACACAGACCTCGAACGTGTCGGCTTTGAGCGAAGCGAGCGGCAGGAGGCGACAACGCCCAGCGACCGCGGCAGCGACTATGGCGGCGACGAGACGCGGTCGCCGTCGCCCACGAAAAAAAAGAGCACGACCGTCACAAAGTCCCCGAGCAATTTGCACTCGGGCAGCAACCGCGCACTGATCGACCAGGCGCTCACGCGGCGAGGGTCGTCCTCCTCCAAGACTGGATACAAAAGCAGTAAACCAACCCTCGTGCACGACCCCAAGATCCACAAGCGCGACTCGCAGCGCAAGCCCACGTTTGTGGCGGCACCGTCGTTTGCTTCTATGGATGGCGACCGTGGGGTCGTGCTGCCGCGGCTATAGCACAGTGTCCTTAAGTAGGCAGCCCACGCCATTCAATTTTTCATTTAGATTCATTTGCCGCTCTCTCTTTGGTATTACTAGTATCACTGTACGATCGTCAGATCCGCTCGGTGTGATCGCAGCGTGTCGAGGGTGTCGGTGGACAATGGGTTGCCAGTGACGCGGAGCTCTTGGAGCTGGTCCAATTGGGTGATGACATCCGTGGGGATCGCTGGGATGCGGTTGTGCGCAATGTCCAGCACGCGTAGGTGCTTGAGCTGCGTGAGCTGCGAGGGAAGCGCGTCTAGCTGGTTGTGGGCGATGTTTAGGTGCGTGAGCTGCGCCAGCGCAAACGTCGACGCCGGCAAGAAGCGCAGCTGGTTGTGGGACAAGTCCATCTCGCAGAGGTCGGGCACGCGCTCGAGCACGAGCGACAGCTTGCAGGCGCAGGACAATCCGACGTGCTCGCACATGAGGTTCTTACATACGAGATCGTCCGACCGCGGCAGCAGCAGCGCGTGCACGCGGTGGCCGCGCGCAACGTCGCGCAGCGACCGCGCCACCACCTTTTTCGCGGCGGTCATTTTGTTCGGAAATGGCGTGTGGGTCACTGGCCAAGTCCCACATTAGGTGTGGAGCCCAATGTGGGTCGTTCCACATTGTGTTGACTATTTATGTAATTGTTTGATTCTCAAGTGAGCTATTGAGTTTGTGGGCGGCAACTTGCGGTTCGCAGTGCTGTAATATGTCGCTGTTGCTGCGGCGTCGCGCGTCGCCGCTGCGTGCAGCGTGCGTTCTGCGGCGTGCTCTAAGTACTTCGGTGAATAATGCGCTTGCGCTTCCACCAGAGATCCATCGTCGCGTGCGGGAGCAGCCACTGGCGGCCACGTACGACCCTGCGGCGGTCGAGGCCGGCTGGCACGAGTACTGGCAGCGCGCGATCGCGCACAAGAAGCAGCGCGATGCCGAGCGCCGCGACGCGCCGCAGTTCAGCATGCTGCTGCCGCCACCCAACGTTACTGGCGCACTGCATATTGGCCACGCGCTGACGATCACGATCCAAGACGCGCTCGCGCGCTGGCACCACATGCGCGGCTTCAACGTACGCTGGGTCCCGGGCCTCGACCACGCCGGGATCGCGACGCAGAGCGTCGTGGAACGCAAACTCGCGCAAGAGGAAGGCACGTCCAAGCACGATCTCGGTCGCGACGCGTTTCTCGATCGCGTGTGGCAGTGGAACGCGCAGTACGGGGGCCGTATCATGCAGCAGATCGACCAACTCGGTGCCGTCGTGAACAAAGACGAATCGTTTTTCACGCTGGACGAGCAACGGTACGCATTTATGGTATAAATTGGGTGGATGAGTGTCTACGCTAAAGCGTGTATGTGGACACAGCTCGAAGGCTGTCATTGAGGCGTTTGTACAGCTCCATGATCGTGGATTGGTGTTTCGCAAGCGACGCATGGTCAACTGGTACGTCTTCTGCCTTTGGTTGTCCTACTGCACTCTCTAACGCGTATTACGGTCAATCAGGTGTCCGACTTTGAAAACGGCCATCTCGGATATCGAAGTGGACTCACAGTCGCTTGCCGGCGCGACGCTGAAAACACTACCAGGACGATCCACGCCTGTGGAGTTTGGCGTCATGCACCGCATCCTCTACAAAGTAAGTGCAACGTGTAACTGAACGGTGAGTGGCGCCTAACGTTGGTGAATTCCACTCGTGTGTGTAGTTGGCAGACTCTGACAATGTCCTTGAGGTGGACACGACGCGTCCAGAAACCATTTTCGGTGATGTAGCAGTGGCAGTCCATCCAGATGATCCGCGCTACCAACGTTTTCATGGCCGAAGCGTTCTTCATCCATTTTCTGGCGCGCTTCTGCCAATCATCGTGGACGACCAGCTCGTCAACATGGAACTGGGCACTGGTGTGGTCAAAGTCACGCCCGCCCATGACCCAAAAGACTACGATTGCGGTCTCCGCCACGGTCTCCCAGAGCCTGTCGTGATCAACACCAGTGGGCATATGTGTGGGGAGATCAACGCGCACTTTGTTGGACTCGACCGATTTGATGCCAGAGAAGCGGTGGTCGCTGCATTGAAGGACCGAGGCCTTTACGTTGACAAGGTATGCGACGCAACTGAGTATAAAAGTATCCATCAAATTCTCAAACACAGTTTGTAACGTGTTGCCTCTCAGCTCGACCACCCAACCACGCTGTCGCTGTGCTCTCGCTCGGGGGATGTGATTGAGCCGTTGCTGATGCCGCAGTGGTTTGTGGACTGTCGACAAATGGCCAAGCGAGCGGTCGAGCACGTCCGAAACGGCGAGCTGGCCATCGAGCCGCGCACGCACGAGCACATGTGGTATTTCTTTCTTGAGAATATCCAAGACTGGTGTGTGAGTCGGCAACTGTGGTGGGGCCATCGCATCCCTGCCTATCGTCTCCACGCAAGCGACGATCACGGCGACGAAACATGGATTGTTGCGCGATCGATGGACGAGGCGCGTGAAAAGGCCATTGCGAAGTTTGGTGCTGAGGCTGCGACAGCCCGACTGGAGCAAGACCACGACGTCCTCGACACGTGGTTCAGCTCCGGTCTACTCCCACTCTCAGTATTTGTGAGTTTGACTATTCAGATTGCAGCAGTGACTGGTAGACTGACAATAGCTCTCTGCAGGGATGGCCCAACGAAGACCCAGCGCAGTCACCTGCGTACCCGCTGTCTGTGATGGAGACCGGTTCCGACATCCTGTTCTTCTGGGTGGCACGCATGGCGATGCTGTGCGAGGAGGTATGTACTCTGCAGGGGAAGTGCGTTACAACGGACGCTGAGCTTGCTTTTCGTGTGTTTGGTTGTAGTTTTCTGGAAAGACGCCGTTTAAACGGATTTTGCTGCACCCCATGGTCCGCGATAAAGCTGGTAGGAAAATGTCCAAGAGTCTCGGCAACGTCATTGATCCAATCCACGTCATCCAAGGCATCACGCTCGACGAGTTGCTCGCAGGACTCACGGTGAGTTTGCTGATGATCCTTCAATGTGAAGGAATTATGATTCTTGGTCTAATTCAAATCTCCACTCTTGCAGGCAGGAAATGTCAGCGACCAAGAAAGGAAAAAGGCGGAAAAAGAGCTCCGTCGTGAGTTTCCAAAGGGTATTCCGGCGTGTGGAACGGACGCTCTCCGCTATGCGTTGGCTTCGTATCTTCAGCAAGGTACACCGAAAATCATTGGTTTACGCGAGTTTGTGGGTGTTAACGTGGACGATACTGACAGGTCGTCAGATCAACATGGACTTGCAGAGGGTCGTTTCGCACCGCCAATTCTGCAACAAGTTGTGGAATGCGGTCCGGTATGCATTGCCTCTTCTCAACGACAGCGGCTCAACGGACGAAGCGTTGGTGGACAGCATGGACGCGCTGAGATTGGATGGCATGATGAGTTTGTCTGATCGCTGGATCTTGAGTCGCATGGTAAGTTGCGGATTTCTGTCCGGTGGCCACTCGCTTCATTCACTCTCTTATCTTCTTCAGGCAGCGACAGTGAATGCTATGAACAAGAGTATGGGCATCAATCAACTGGCCAGTAGCGTTGCCGAGTTCCAGCGCTTCTTCATCCAAGACCTCTGCGACGTGTACATCGAGTTCAGCAAACCCATTTTGTACGGCAACCGAGTCAGCGCAGACGATTTCAATGGCTCCGAGCAAGCATTTCGTGCGCACCAACTGGCGGCGCGCCTGACGCTGTTCACATGTCTCGATTACACCATGCGGCTTTTGCATCCGTTCGCTCCGTTCGTCACGGAAGAATTATGGTACGCTCTTCTGCAGTGTTGCTGAATGTTATAGGTGCTGACAGTCTCTTCTCTCTGCAGGCAACGCATCCGAACGTACGATCCGTCGATGCGTGCTGACGTTTCCCACGAAGCGCTTCTCTTCGCGCAGTATCCTGAACAAGAGCATGTTCAGTCGTGGATCGATTTGTCAGCCGAGCAGGACATGGAGGTCAGTGCAGTAGTGTTTATATGGTATCGTCTACTCGGATTCAACTCATCAGATACGCGATCCTCTGTCTTTCATTCCAGATGATTCTGGACGTTCTCCACGCCATTCGGTCTCTGCGCCACACCGTCAAGACGCTCGCCCCGACCGGAGGCTCCCAATCTGAGTGCGTGTCGCCATAATCCGTAACACGTGTATTTGATCGTGCTGGCTAATGGATGAGAGAGTATTTTCCGACAGGGATATCGCGGTGAAATTAGTGTGCACGACACCGACCGAGCTTGCAGTGTTTCGCGGGGCCTTGCGCGATCTGGAGAGCCAGAGCCGAGTGCGGATTAATATCGACGATGGGCAGGGCGAGCGAACCACTGCAGTGACTCTCAGTCACTCGATCTCAAAGACATGCCAAGGTAGGGATCTCCAATCGGTCTAATTGCGCTTTGTAGAATGCTGATACGTGTGGTGCTAGTCATATTTCCCGTCCCAGACGACCCCGAGACGCCGCAGCGGGTGCGTCTGGAAGTCGAGCGTCTCACGAAGCGAGTGATCAAGATGGAAGAATCCCTCCAAGGCGTCGTGAAGCGCCAGCGCGTGCCGAGCTATGCGTCCAAGGTCCCCGACTCGGTGCAACAGCAAGACAGCGCGCGCGTCACGCAGCTGGAACAGGAACTGCAGACCACACGTGCCTCGATGGCGGTGTTGGCCGAGCTGGAGCAGCAGTATTGAACTAGATCATAGAGTACTTCAGGAGAAAAAGACACATCAGCACATGTTCCTCTTAGAGTTATCTGCTCAAAGATAACCGCCGCTCGACGGTTCAGCGATGATCCGTTCGAGCGCCAGGGCAACGTCTTGATAGAGTTGTTGATGACGCTGGGGTGATGGAAACTTGTGGCCTTCTTCGTGTTCAAACTTGAAGCGCAGCACGCCGTCGTCTTCGCTTTCATACGTGTCGTACAAGTCGTGGCACTGCTGCACAATCGCGTCGGCTTTGCCGATGATGTGGATCGACGGCACGTCAAGCAGCAGGCGGTGGCCGTACGCATCCTCGAAGAGGTCCTTGACTTCGTTGGCGCGCGGGCGGAATCCTGAGACGAGCACGCACGCTTTCCACGGGCGGACACGGTGCTGCGCCTTCCAGTGCGCGGTCAGTATGCTGGCGAGGCCGGCACCCTGCGAGAACCCCAGCACGACGTCCACCGGTCCCAGCTCGCGCAGCCGCGCCGCCATAAAGTCGAGCGTCTCGTCCACGCCTTCGTAGCAGTACTTTTGCGTTTTGGGTGGTTGATTTGAGACTGCTGAATCGTTGATTTTGATGGCGTTCCACCACTCGTAGAACGGCGCTTCGTGCGCGTACATGGTCTGGACGATCTCCTGCGCCGGGCCAGAGGCCATGAACGGCGCATTGAGATAGAGAAACTCGGCGCGTTCGCCCAGTGCGTCACGCAGACCCTGCGTCTGGTGCTGGAGGATCTTGGCGTTTGTGCGCCAGCCGTGGAGGCACAGCACGCGGATCTTCCGCCCAAGTACCATCGCGGTCGAACGTCGGGAATGTGATCTGCAATGGCATCCTCATTCCACAGTCAGGCAGCCGATTGCGTCAACGTCGGAATCGGAATGGTGAGGTCGAAGGAATACCGGTGTCGTACCGGTAGTTTTGGATGGGAGGTCTGGCGCTGGCAATGGATGCATCCCACGTGCAGCAACTATTGGTAAATGGACAGGGAGCGTCCACGTGCTCCGTATCGAGAACGCCGCCGACGCCGAGGCCGCGACCACCGACGCCGCAGACACGCCTCGGTCAGCCCCGACGCGTGCCGTAGGCGGAGACGCAACGAACGATCACGATCACGATCACGATCGCGTGAGCGTCGTCGATCGCGTGACCGATTGGAGCAAGCCGACCGCGAGTTCCACGGACGTTCTAATACCATGGCGTCACCACAGCAGAGTAACTATCGACAGAGAACGTATGAGCATGCAGCGGACGGTGCTGTGTGTGGTAACGGAGTCGCCACTGTCGAGCGAGGGGGCGAGCGCGAACGGCGCGGAGAACGCGCATTATACGACCGCGGCGGACGACGCAGCGCCCCGACACGTCGCTCGAAACTGTCGGTACCTGACAACTGGGACGACGTCGCAAAGATTGGTGCGCTCGTGGCGTCGTCGCGCTTTGTCGCCATGCGCGTGCCCCTCGACGACAAATTCACGCGCATGATCCGCTCGCCCACGGAGATTTGGACGCCAGCGATGTTTCTGGAAACGCAAGCGAGCGAAGGCCACAACGTCCGACTCATCATTGACCTCACCAACACGACAAAATATTACGATGGCGAAATGGAGTTTCACGACTCGGGGGTCCAGTACGTCAAGTTGTGTATCGAGGGCTTCAAGGCGCCGCCGCGCGACCCAGAAATCGAGGCGTTTCTCAGCATTGTCGACCAGTTCGTGACGGCCGAGCCGCACGGCAGCATCGCCGTGCACTGCACCCACGGCCTGAATCGCACGGGCTACCTTGTGGTCTCGTACCTCGTGCGAAGAGGTGGGATGCGGGTGCAGGATGCACTCAAGGCGTTCTCCGACGCGCGTCCGCCAGGACTCATCAAGCACATGTACGTCGAAGACCTCTTTCGGCGATTTGCCCCCGACGCCAGCGTCGAACTGCCTACGCTGCCCGACTGGGCGATGGCCAAGTATGCGGCGCGTAGGAGGTAGATTGGACGCTTTCAATAACAAGCAACTTACGACCCCACTTTTGTGAGCTTTTGGAGGTTTTCCTCAAGCGCACTTTGCATGAGGGCAAACTTGCGGCGGAGTAAGTCGGTGCGCGTGGTGAGCAATTGCTGAATCTCCCGCGCAAGCAGAATTGACTGCAGTTATCCACATCGAGCGTTAGGTTTCCACTCGTTTACCCCCCCCCACTCGATCAGACAATCAGTCAGTCTATCATACCGGCGTGTGAATGAGACGCAACATCAAGCGCACGCGAGCGACGTGCTCGCGTGGTGTCTTTTCCAGCGCTTGCTGACGCAGTGTGGGTGGGAGCACGAGCCATTCGTCGTGCTGTTTTTGGTCGACAAGCGTCCGGAGAGCGACGGTCGCCTCGCCCGCGACCTCGCTCCGTTTCGCGTCCATGAGCTGAATCAGCAAATCGGCTTTGGTCGATTCCACACCAAAGGAAAAGTTGGAGCTCCACGTCGGATGGCGATCGCCGATGCGAACGTCCGTGGACGACGACGCACAGTTCGCGACGCGGTCGCGCAGCGTTAGACGAACAAAGGGGTCAATCTACACAGCACACTAACGGCCGTCAGTGGTTGCTTACACTCACCAAAGAGAGACTACGCACTTGTTCCTGAACCCGCGGGTCGCGATACGGCAGGTGCTGCGCCTCGAGGACGCACACGTGTAACGCAGATAGCGTATGCCCAACGGTGTTTCTCGTCACGCCATTTTCGGTGTCGGGTCGCTCTTCCGTCTGAACGCGTCGAAGTTGCTCGCACCGACTCTAAAGTGCACTCGACAGTGTACCAGTCAGTGGTTGATATGATCAAAACAATTAAGAAAAGCGACAGCATCGGCAACTCTACCTCAAGTGCGCGTTGCATATCGCTCCACTCGGCTTTGATCGCCTCGGGCACCACGTGCGGTCGTAGTCCACCACGCGCACTGATCGGCTGGCGCGGATCCGACGTTGTGTGGCCGCGCCTTCGTCGCTGTTTACCATTCTTGGCATTTGGATCAAACCAATGGCGATCGCAAAACGCAAGAATCATAGAGATCGACAAGCTTGTCAGTGTGCGCGGCTGCTCTCCCTCTGCTTTGGACACCACTGCTCGCTCGACAATCCGTACGAGTTGGGCTCGGTCTTCGTCGAACTGCTCGTCGGCGCGACGCAGCACGTCGACTTTTTGGAGCAGCGTCACCTGCGCTTGGCTGTGGCGCACCTGTTCATCGTACCGCATCTTGGCCTCGGCCGCCGATCGAAGGATTGTGGGGCGGAGGGTAGAGAGCTCTCTCCACATTGCTGTTCGTCTTTCGACATCCTGCATTTGCTGTCGCTTCTGGATGAGGAAGAGCGTTCTGCCAGCGTTTCGAAATGGAATCGGAAAAAACTTGGCGCTCTCTTGAGACCAGATCGAGGCTGCAAGATTTAGAAAGCTGCGGACGAGGGGATCTTTGGCACAGTCAAACGCCGTTTCGCCACGTGCGTCCTGCACCTGAAGTCTCGCGCCTAAGGCACAACTCACCAACTCATGGAGTCGGTATTCACATCGCTTTCAGAAAGCAAAATAGGCCTCGCACCGTGTCGCAACAGTTCTTGGACCACATCTGCATTCTCGCGCGCACTTGCTTCCATCAACGCTGTGCGCTTCGTCTTGATGTGCTGGTGATCGACATCGGCTCCACTGCGAAGAAGGATTCTGACAGCCTTCAAACGCCCACTTTGGCATGCTCCAAGAAGCGGTGTGAGGCCCATAGCCTACTCGTTCCGAGATTTCATTAGGACGATATCTGAGTCTGTCTGCAAGAGGTAAAGAGCCACGTACACTGGACGAATCGGCGTCAAAACCTAGATTGAGAAGTTCGACGAGGCGGCCAATGTCGCCTTCGACGGCTACTTGGCGTATTGATTTGAGATTGTACGTCTAACACGACATACGATACAACTCTGGTCAGCGTAGCCAGCTAGAAGCAGCTCCAACGAACCCACCATGGTCCCATTCTGCAAATCCACCAGCCGCTCATGGTTTTCCGACCGAATCTGTGCTAGCCGATTAGCGCGGGCGACGGTCTTCTCTCGAAGTTGCCGTTGCTCCCATCGGCGGACAGAGCGCATGACGGTCCTTCGGTGCGCTTCAAAGAGGTGACGCTTTTCCTCGGTGCATTGCGAGACGAACGTCTCACTTTCGGCCCGGGATGAGGTGATGCTGTGGGTCACCACGTCCTTTAACAAAGTTTCTTGAGTCTCGTCCGTTTCCCTGCTCGGTGCGGCAGCTTTCGCCATGATCAGCGTTGATCTGTCTTCAGCCAGAGGGAGTTTTGTGTGCCAGGTACCGCCTAGTCCTGCGTGCCACCCCGGGCCAAGTAGCACCGGGACTGACCAGCAGACTCGGCCTGTACGGACATTCCAATAGTATTGTCTTCCAGACACCTCATCCTGGCATAGCCGGTACACCTCTTTCGCGAGTGCGGCACACAAGCGTCGCGCCAACCAGCCCCGCACTAGACTTTGGACTTGAATAACTGGAACCTCGGATTCGGAGTCAGCCCAGGTTGATGTGTTGTTGGCAAAGAGATCCATCGACAAGGAGCGCGACCGGCGGAATGATCTTCTGATGGAGGTTTTGGATTTAGGATTAACCCTATCAGTATTCTTCAAATTAGGGGTTGCCAACCCACTCAACACAGCAACTTCGTCAGATGGTAGCCAAATTTTACCCAATCAAAAGTATTCAATTTTGACCACCCACTTCAAGCCAGCCACAATAAAGAGTCTTCAAACGGGACCACGCAACCCACGCTTCCTCACAGTCGTCGACGACATGATGGTACTCCGCATCAATGTGGAGGAGCATCAATCCGAACGCAATGTTGTTGGTACGGATGTACTCTTCCCTGATCCGCGG
>JAADVD010000231.1:0-46743 GCA_023334535.1 Pythium vanterpoolii
GTAACTCGGGCGCCGGTGAGAACAGAGATGACTGGCTCTTTTTTCTCGATAGCTTGGTCGAAGGTTTGCCGTGGCTGCTCGTCCTCCCGTCTCTCGTCAACGTCAGTGATCGTGACAAGGGTTTACTTCCTGCCGTATCCGAAAAACTTCAGACGGCCCATCACTCGTTCTGCTCAGTGCACATCAAGCGGAACATGATGGCTCGTTATCAAACGGGACTCGATGGTGCTGTGCACAACATTGCCAGATCGACACTCAAAACAGACGTGGCGGAGATGTTTGCAAATCTTCACAAGACCAATGCCCCTGTCGCAGCGTACTTGGAGGGTATCGGAGACGAGCACTGGATATCGGCGTACTTTCCAGTCCCCAGGTTTGGGATTGTCACTTCCAACGCGGCCGAGTCTATGAACAGCTCAATCACCGACGAGCGGCTTGCTGCAGATCTCGTAATCTTCATGCGCATCACGAGAAAGACCACTGTTCGGCTGACTGCGTTGCACACACGCTACCAATGTCTCGCTAAGACAGCCTTGGTACCACGCATAAATGTTGCACTACGCAAGGCCGTAGACAGCGCTCTGCGCTCTGCGTTGTGAAGTGCTACCCCAGAGAGCAACTGATTCGAGCCGAATTTTGGAAGTCAAGCGCCTCAGCAAGCAAGAGTATCGTGTGGTGGATTTGGCAAAGCGGACTTGCTCTTGCGGTTTGTGGGAGGAAATGCAGTATCCATGCTTGCACGCTCACGCCGCTATCCTCCACGAAAAAGAGAACGCATCGTCTTATGTGCACGATGCCTTTCTGGTCTCTTCGTGCAGAGAAGCAGTCAGTGGAACTATTGTCCCAGTCGACGTGGAAGTGTGCGAGCGAGATGAAGCAAGTCTTCCACCAGTTGTACAAAGGGGAAAGGTTAAGCAAAAACCCCGCAGAATTCCAAGCGCTGGTGAAAAGGAAGAGAAGAGCAGCAGTGGAGCGCACCAGGCCAAGTGAGAGACGTTGGAAGCAGCAAGGACGTGATACACTGCTCTGTGAGCCACGGAAGGGTACGTACGTCATTTACATAGGTGATATCCTGCAAGCGTGGTCGAACGATCGCTTCCCAAGCGCCGCTCCATCGCGTGCTGTCGAACGGAACGGCCGCCCGCGTCTCGGTGCCGTTCTTTTACCACCCACCGTACACAGCCGACGTCGGACCAATTCTACAGAAGAGCAAGTAACGCCTAAGTAAGCGTATCAATTGGTACGCCTTTATCAACAAGTGCATCCAAGGCAACAACGCCGACCTCGGCGAGCAAGTCCAGATAGCCCAATACCAGCTGTGATTCGGTTCATAATCTGATTGTGAATGAATTTATCATTTTCCTAAACTTTAAAATATATTGTCAAACAGACATATTGGTTCGCATTTTTGGCCAATCGTAGAAACGTATGATTGCGCAAGCGTTTACTCAATCTGATCTTCTCGTGCAAAATGGCGCGTGTCTTGTCATTTGCGGATTCGTCCACAGCCTCTCAGCGGCTACGATGGCAACCGCACGCGATCTCCTCTCGGTGCCCGTGATCGACATCGCCGCGCTAATGGCGTGTGCCAGCGACGCTGACGTGCAGCAGTCGATCGGCGATGCCGCGATGCAAAAAATGATCGCAGAACTGCGCGCGGCCGCGACCGAGTGGGGTTTTTTCTACATCTCGAATCACGGCATGACGCCCGCCGACGTCGAGGCGTTCCGTGCCAACATGCGCGCATTCTTTCAGCTTTCCAAAGAGATCAAGAAGACTGTCAAGCGCTCGGAGCAAAACTCGCGCGGATACTTTGACGACGAGCTCACGAAAAACAAGACCGATTGGAAAGAAGGGCTGGATTTCGGCGGGCGACTCGAGGAGGGCCTAGCGGATGCCGCCAAGCACAAGCGCATGGGTGCGGACCAAAACCAGTGGCTCAGTGAAGCGGTCTTGCCTGGCTTCCGCACTGCTATGATGGAGTACTTTGACCGCATGGAACACATCAGCCGTCGGCTCCTCATGCTCTTTGCATTGGCGCTCGGCAAAGAGGCGACGTTCCTCGACCAGTTTTATCGCACTGAGAAAGAAGCGCATTCCAACTCAAGCTTCTTACGGCTCAATTACTATCCGATCGCGCCGGATCCAAAGAACACCATGGGCGTCCACCATCACACTGACGCCGGTGGTCTGACGGTGCTGCTGCAAGACGACGATGTTGCGTCGCTCCAAGTGTTCCACCGCGAAACCCAGGACTGGTGCTTGATCCCGCCGCGCCCCGACACGTTCGTGATCAACATTGGTGACATGCTCCAGATCTGGTCAAACGACCAATTCGTTGCGCCGCTCCACCGTGTGCTCGCCAACGGTGCGCGCGAGCGGTACTCGGCGCCGTTCTTTTACAATCCGTCGTACGAAGCGCACGTGGCGCCCGTGCTTGCGAGCGAAGCGCAGACGCCGCGGTACCGCCCGCTCAGTTGGTACGACTTTCGGCTTCAGCGGTTCCAGGGTGACTATGCCGACCACGGCGAAGAAGTGCAGATTGCCCATTACCGCATCTAGATTCACGAGTGGCAGTCCGCCTATCGAGGTGGAGTGTCAATGAGATCCAATATTCTGGTTTTCATATTTCTGATTCTGAGTCTGATGCTGTTGATGTGGCTTGGATCTCGCTTGGATGGGTCCCTGAACCTGGGTTTGCTGGCGCGCGGAATGTATGTATTTTCAAGGTCATTCCGCTGCCGTCATTCCCTCACTCCCAGAAGGCGAAAGCAGAAAGCAAGGGAAAATCAGTCGCGAACAGAAGGGTAACCGCGTGATTTTGGCGTGACGTGGCGGCCATCAGGGTGACGAGAGCGATTCACGCGAGATAACGATACCGCTAGTGGTCTCGTCCACGTCATTCGTGAAAACGCACAGCCCGTAGCGAGTCTGAGGACCTCGAGACAACAGCTTGAAAAGAGAGAAAGGGCGACGAAACCATGGCGGGTCTGCTCGCCTCGGTGCGCGTATTATTCGCCAAGAACTGGCGCATCAAGCAGCGTGAGAGTCGCTTGAACCAACGGCGTCCGACGACCCCTGGGGCGTGGCTTTTCCCCCCGCTGATCACTGACGTGATCCTGCCGCTCGCCTTACTATTATATTTCCTTCAATTTCTCTGCGATGTGAATACGTCGACCGTGAATATGAGCCCGACCATAGTGGACATGGCGACGCGGCGTTTGATGCCGCACCAGACGGCGGCACCCGTATCGCCTGGTGTGTCCTTTGCTGTGCGGTACCCTGGAGCGTCGCTGACGATCCCGACCACAGCGTCCGCCGTGACGGCCATGACGGCGTTGCCACTACTGTTAACGACCGCCAACCTCAGCCTCGTGACGCTAGACCGACCGGAGAATCTAGCCTTCTTGGAGTATCTCGACCGGTACGATCCTATTTCACCAACTCCAGATCTGTCTGTTATACAATTCAGCTGTGTGCTTAATTTGTATCGTGGACTGTGTGTAGAGTATACAGTGGCGACGAGACGCTTGGCATTGTCCGACTCAGTTCACTCACGAAGATCGTACCCGCACCCAAGGATGTATCAGTCAACGCCGCTGACTCGCTATTGGAAACATTTCCCAAGAACAGTCGCACAGGGGTCTATGCTGGCCTCGATATTCGCCGTGCCTCGCCAGTGGCACCGTTTGAAGCGCGCGTATTCTTCAATGAAGACGACAACAACTCGCCGACCAAGGCCCAGTTGACCGATCAGATTACCAAATACTTCACTGTCGATGTGAAGGAACCAATCGCGGACGCTCGCACGTTCCAGTTCCCCGGACCGCTGGTTCTGCAAATGGAAATGAACCGCTTCTTGCGCAAGTCCACAAAGAGTGCTCCCCCTATCGCGCCATTGGAGCCTATATCGCCCCAGCGAGCGTGTCGGCTTGTGGATACGATGCTCGATGTCGTCGGTCTCTGGTGGCAAGATTTTCCGCCAACGTCTCAGCTTGGTGGCGGCGAAGCATCATGTGAGAAAGCCATCAAAGCGGGTGAGGTCGGACCCAAAACGCTTGCATTCCTCGCGCACTTTGTTGATGCCGATGCATCACTTGATACACTCCGTAACCTGAACGTGAACCAGCTGCCCAAGCGTCCACGGAAAACTGTGGCTGGACAACTCGATGGCAACATTGTATTCTTCATGGTCTACCTCTTCTTGTGGCCGTTCAACCGCCTCGTGCGCGACGTTGTCCTCGAGAAAGAGAAACAGCTCAAGGAGTACTTGCTCATCATGGGCTTGGCGCCGATGGCATTGCTCGTGAGCTGGTTCTTGGTGTACCTCGTGGCGTCTGTCGCTGTCGTACTCCTTGCCGTCGTCATGTTGAGTGGCGAAATGTTTGCAGCAACCTATGCCAGCCAAGCTCATTTTTTTATGCTGCTCATGGTCTTTGCGACCAGCATGCTGCTCTTTGGGCTGGCGATTACGCCGATGTTCAGCTCGGCCCGCACGGCCGCCGCAGCAGGTCCACTGGTCTACCTCGCGCTCAGTGCGGCCCCACTCCTACAGTCGTACTTGGGAGACGAAGCCGTCGAGCACTCGGCTCTACGCTACGTGATTTGGTTCATGCGGCAGTTCAGTGCGCCGGTCGTGTTTATGGAGACACTCCATAGCGTGACGGCGTTGGATGCCGTCACCACGAAGGTCCAGCCAATTGCCTGGGAGACGGTTGCGGGTCCGAGCTTGAAGATCATTGCCCAAAGCATCGGGTATCTAGTGCTCGGGTGGTACTTAGAAAATGTTTTTCCGCGCGCATTCGGTGTCCAGCGGCCGTGGTATTTTGTAGGGCAGCCGTCCTACTGGTTTCCCAATCGCTTTGGACGTAAGGCTCGAGACGGTGCCAACGACGACGACGAGCTGGTGCAGCTCACGGCAGGCGAGAATGCTGAAGCTACTTTTCCAGACGACGAGACCATGCGTGAAATGCCCATGACCGAGTATATGCACCACTTTCGCCCCATTCTCCTGGTGAAGGGATTGTCCAAGCGGTATCCCAACGGCAAGTTGGCAGTCAACAACGTCTCTTTTGGCGTCAAGAAAGGCGAGATTTTTGGGTTACTCGGTCCCAATGGGGCTGGAAAGAGCACGACCATGTCGATTGTGTGCGGCATGCTGTCGCCGACCACTGGTGACGCGTTCGTCGGCGCAAACAGCGTAGCTCACGATCCACTGGCGATCCGAAAAAGCCTGAGTGTCTGCTTTCAGCAAAATATTCTGTGGGATGATTTGACTGTGTGGGACCACCTCCAGCTCGTGTACAACTTGAAGACGTCGCTCGGGATCAAAGCCATTGACGAAGAAATGTGGATGCAGAAACTCAAGCATTTTGGATTGGACGAGAAGCGATATGCATTGTCCAAGACATTGTCGGGCGGTCAGAAACGCAAGCTTTCTTTGGTGTTGGCACTCATGGATACGTCCCGGGTCGTGTTGCTGGATGAGCCGACGGCCGGCATGGATCTGAAAGCGCGTGTCGATACCTGGGACGCACTGCGCAAAGCCGTGAACCACCGTGCAGTCATTTTAACAACGCACTCGATGCAAGAAGCTCAAGCGCTGTGTGAGAATATTGGGATTGTCGCCGAAGGTCGACTGAAATGCTGTGGGTCGAGTCTCTTTCTGCGCGAGAAATTCGGTGTTGGCTACAAGCTGACAGTCGTACATGCCGATGCCGAGAAGAAATCGACAAATAACGCGACTGCAGAGAATTTGTTGGCAGTGGTAAAGAATCATGTCTCCAGCGCTGTGCTCGTGAGTGAAAACAAGTGGGAGACCCGTGTACAGCTCAACAGCGACGACCCGGCGGCAATGCTTCCGATCTTTCATGAGCTTGAGGACATGAAGCAAAGAAACATCATCAAGCGATATGCAGTGGCGGCCACGGATCTCGAAGATGTCTTTGTGCGCGTCACGGAAGGTGGCGATGTCTATCATCACGTCAAGGAAAGCGACACAGAGATGTTGGAAGAGAAGAAGATGGCTGGGCAACACGAGACACCTTCCAGCATGCCGTCGGTCGCGACAAACCACTCGGACATCCATGCGATCCCGCTTCAACTCCGCGCTCTCTTGTCGAAACGGTGGAAGCTTATGGTTCGCGACAAGCGAGCGTTTCTAGCGCACTACATCTGGCCTTTGGTGTCGTACATCATTCTGCTTGCGATTGCCACTGGCACGTTTGGTAGCGGCTCGCTGGAGACGCTTACGTCCCTGCCGACGACAGCATCCCACAGTTCACTTTTGGTCGGGACATTACCGGGTGCGACCACGACGGCCAGCCACATTTATGATCACATTGACCCCAGCATCAAGGCACGCATCAGGTGGCAGGAGGTTGCGACCGCCGCGCAGGTCCTCGATATTGTCATGCACAACGATACCAACACGCCCTACTTCGCAGCAGTGTTGATTCGAAATGCGACGCTCCTCGATCTCGACGAGCCATTTTTGCAGTTTTCGATCTACTACAACGAGACCATCCAGCACTCGATGCCCGTGGCGCTTGAGTGGCTCTCAATGGCGTACTGCAAGTCAGTAAGTGGGACGGCAGAAGGGTCCTCAGACGCACCTGGCAACTGTGAATTGAGCTTTACGAAGAGCGCCTTTCCACGTCGAAAGTTTTTCGCGATCCGTGCAGGAGACGCTGACGTCAACATGGATACGTCCGGCCAGTCAAACGACGTTGCTCAGCGATTCCTCGTTGCGTTTTACGTGCTCATCACGATGAGCTCGATCTCGGCCAACTATATAACCGCGATCGTCAAGGAGAAAGAAATGGGGCTCAAGCGACTGCAGTACCTGCATCTCGCCTCGGAGCACGCGTCCAAGGTCTACTGGCTGTCGCATCTCGTGTACGACTACATGGGCTACCTCGTGTCGATCGTCGTGCTCTTTCTCATCACGGCCGTGTACCACTTGACGTGGCCGGCCGAGTTGATGGTGGCGCTGGTGGTGCAGACCGTTGTGTTTGGCCTCGCCGTGTTGGCGTTTTCATATTTATTGTCGTTGGCGTTTTCGTCGCACTCGTCGGCGCAGTCGGTCATGTCGTACATTGCGACGTTTCAAGTGATCGGGTCAGTGATTGTGTTTACGCTTAGTTATGTGCCCAGCATCTGCGCCAAGGCCAGCACCGCAGCCATGTATTTTCGCGTCCTCCCTCTCTACGCCTATGCCGAAGCGACACTCAATCTCGTGACCATGAGCATGGCGCCCGTACGGGAACAGTGTGTGGCCTTGAGTGCGCGGACGACATCCGCGAACGGTATCGATTTCCCATTGGACTTTGCCACGCCATCACCATGGGATTGGTCCGTCGGTGGTCGGCCGCTTGCCTACATGGCCGTGTCGTTTATTGTGTACATGGTGATACTAATTGCCGTGGATGCCATGCAATCGTACCCCACGATTCTACAGAACCGTTTGAACTGGCTGCTTCGACGCCAGACTGCAGCTCATGCGGGGGTGTACCGTCCAGTCGTTTACGACATTGAATCACCAAGTCGAGATATTATCGAAGTGCAGCATTTAAGCAAGGTGTACAACCCCAAGAAAAAAACGAGCGAGAGCGACGATACAAACGTCAACAGCGACGGAGACGAAGACCGACCGGTACTGACCCCTTCCGGCCAGGTTATTGCAGTAGACGACGTGAGTTTTGTGGTCGAGCGCAACGACTGCGTCGCGCTACTTGGCGTGAACGGCTCAGGCAAGTCGACCACGTTTGAGGTCTTGACGTCGGGCATCGCGCCGACCTCTGGTAGCGCTTTTGTGGATGGGATTGACGTGACGCTCTATCCTCAGCGGGCGAGCCGTCAGTATGGCTACTGTCCGCAGACCAACGTCCAGTTTGCCGAGCTGAGCGTGCGCGAGCATCTTGCGTTGTTCTACCGCTTGCGGACGCGGCACCGTTTCGCGGATCGCCAAGAAGACGCTGCGCTTTCCAATTTGATGACCAAGCTTGATCTGTACCAAGTCGAGCACACGACCGCTGGTCATCTCAGCGGCGGCAACAAGCGTCGCCTCATGCTCGCGCTCTCGCTGCTCAGTGACGACGTGTCGCTCTTGCTCATGGACGAGCCGTCGGCCGGCGTCGACGTTGTCGCGCGGCGGCTCATGTGGAAAGTGTTGTACGACAAGCGTCAAAACAACCGCGATGTGAGCTGTCTGTTTACGACCCACAGCATGGAAGAAGCCGAGGCCGTGTGTGCCAACGCTGTCGTCCTCAACAAGGGTAAGCTCGTGTGGAACGGCAGTATCCCCGAGCTCAAGCAGCACGCGGCCGCCGGCATTTCCATCACACTTCGACTCGATACAACCAGCCTCTGGGAGCCCGAACGCGTGCGGTATTATGTGGACAAGATCCGCGGGGTCGTAGCGCGCAATGCGAGCGGACAACAGACGCTGTACGAGAATAAGATTACAACCAGTGACTTGCTGAACGCGTGGCGCGTGTGCCATGACCACCATCCGCGAACTAAGGGCCAACCCGCGACCAACGACGAACACCAGTGGATCTCGGCATTGATTGCCCGCATCGAACACGACTACACGTCGGCTGGCTCCAGCGCTAACGCCGTAGAAACCGAGGCAGCAGCGAGCATGGACGTGACCGAGTTTGTCCAGGAGTGGCTCTTGCGCGAGGCGTTTGATACGATCGAGTGCAAGCTTTTCCAAGAACACATCTCGGCTCGTTCGGGTGAGCCGGTCAAGCCCGTGTCGCTGCACGACGCCATGGGCAGCGGCACGCGCTCGACGGCCGTGTACGAGACGAACTGCAACGCAAACTTTGCGCTCGTCGATGCGTTCACTACGCTCGAGACGCACAAGGCGGCGTTTGCGATCGCGCGCTACAGCATCAGCGAGCTCTCACTTGAGCGTGTGTTTGAACAGTTCACTTAAATCAGTTGTCTACTAATCCATTAAAAAATATGGGCTGCTTTTTGTTCCGTTGGTTGGCCCACGCATCCGCCAGCGACCAAAATGACGATTTTGCCTAAAACCCAGGCCAGCGAAGTAATCCAACGAATATTAGACTAACCCCTATTCCGCTCAAAATGACACTTTAAAGTTCGATGAGTGAGCCGATTCTGAAAGTAGCAATTTTGAGCAATTTGAGGTTTGCTAATTCTGAGCTTGGTTTCCCCCAAATGCCATTTTCGGGATTAAACCTCGACAAAAACCTTCATTTTGGCCAAGCTCGAACACGGCCTTAGTGACGCTCAGGCACACCTTCACTTGAGTCAGTTGTCTTCTAATTCAGTGAGTGGTGCTCAGCTTGGCCATCGAGCTGACAGTACTAAAAGCTAATGTTCCAGTAGATCGCTTAAATCAGTTATATGATAATTCAGTAAGAACGGGTTCACTTTACGTGGCACTAGTTGCGCTACCTCCCGTTAAGTAAACGGTTACACTGGTCTGAACCGTACCCCTCGGAAACCCTGGACCAGTGAAACTGTTGGCCGCAGTCCAGCACCAGTCATTTTCAGTTTGTGCTCCCGATCCGGAGATGAGAGAAACAAGTCGCGAGGAGACCGCAGTCGGCGACGTGCGCCTCTCCACAGAGAGTCTACGAGCGCTATTTGCCAACGCCAACTCGTCTGGAAGTTCCGACGATCGGCGTGTCGTCGTGTGTCTTCGTGTATGTGTGCCATTTGATATGCCGTGAGAACGTGGTGATTACCAACAATGAATGTCGCCGCCCCAGACAGTATTGACCCACGGGTCGTGTTGAGTGCATTATTCGCCCGGTCATTAACAGGACTCGGCATGAACGTTCCGCCTTCTACAAAGGTATTTATTATCGATATATGTGCGTGTGTGTGTGGCGATGAATGGCACGTGTGAGGATGACAATATACACCCAGCTCGCTTCGAGTTGCGCGATGAAGAGAAATGTTTCCGAGGGGTAACGCCCTCTATTGTCTGACCACTTGTCTTCTTGCCAATTTGAGTGATTGAGAGCGTATGCTGATGACCAAACTTATCCCTGTCCGACGAGGTGGAACGCATTTCGCCCTCTGGAGATAAACCAGTGTAACTTTTAATTTTTGGCTGAATACGCTCCGCAAACCAAATGCAAGTCTTCGGACCTTGTTTATCTACGTACTGTTGGCAACTTGCTGCATGAACTTTCTCGCATGAAGTGGAAGCGAATAAGTTATACCATACGCAGTGGCTAGGGTCCTCCCAAGGTCGCTACTGCTGGTGATTGGCTTTGGATCCGTCGACCCATGTGAACACGTCGCATAGTCTAGTCAATCACCACCATACTCTACGTCATCAATGATGCAGCCCAAGCGCTATACAAGTCGAGGTTCAACACCAAGTCACAGCATTTTGCGCATTTTCTACCACTCCATTCCGGAATTTGAGCTAAGCTAGCTTAGCCTTTCAGATGTAACAAACCACATCGATGTGAGCCTTCTATAACTAATCAAATCCTTTTATAACTGATCAAATCCTTTCCGTTACAAACATCTCATTCAGTTTTGGAGTACTTTGTCAAACACAGTTCCCCACAAAACTCGCGATCACCACATCGAGATCCCCCTAGAATCATGGCGGCCACGACAGCTCGCCACGGCGCGCGCAAGTGGCTCCAGTCGCTCTTTGGCGACGCCGCATCGGCTTCCGCTTCGCCCGCTATTGCCGACGCCGCTGCCTCATCCAAGTCGGTCGCCAAAGAACGGCTCCAGATCATCCTTGCGCACCAGCGTGGCTCCCAAGTGCTGGCTGGCGTGAACCTCGCGGCGCTCCAGACCGAATTGCTCGAGTGCGTCCAGCGCCACATCCGCGTCGCCAACGGCGCCAACATTAACATTGCCGGTACGCTTGCTAGCTAGGGAGGAATCGATGGCTGGGTGGAGGGGTGGCTTATGACAGTTGTGATTTGTGATATTAGTCAAACACGAAGGCCAGCTCGATATTTTCGAAATGCAAGTGCCAGTGGACGGCGGCAACCCGAGCTACGTGCGGCCGACGGCACCTGACATGCCGGTGCCACCGCGACGGACGCGATAAGTGCGAGTTGCGCCGACCGCTTCCACCATCTCTCTCGACCTCTCATTTCCCAGGAGCTTCGCTAAAGTATCTAATCCAAAAAAAGGCGGCAGCGACGATATCGTTTTTCCAATCGACCCTTTGACAGGGTGCCTCTCTTTTACAGCGACTGCTTGTCTCGCATCAGTAGGGATAGTAGTCGTCAAACGGTAAAACCTCGAGGTGGCTAATGCTGTCGAAAATCCACGTCACACGGACAATCGGAATTTGGTACAAGTCCCACAGCCGCCGGGCCTCTAGCGGCTCCATGACTTTGGAGACGATGCCTAAATTCGTTTTCCCGCGTTGCGTTTCCGGCAAGCGGTTGCCGGTGTGGGCTAGTTCGACGCGCGCCCCAAAATTGACCACGATTGCCCGCAGCGAATCCAAGTGAAAATCGAATTCACTTTCCGGACAGAGTAGTACAAACTGGAACGACCGGAAAATGTCGTTGCGGTTGCCCGTGCGGATACGCCGTAAACGACTTTCGCGAGGTTTGCCGACAGCGTCGCTGTAAATGTCGCCCGACATTTCGAACGCGGTTTCGGGCAGCCACGCGCCGTGCGCGAGACTGGCGTGGACCCATGAATAATCGACGACGTAGGTGCCTTCGGCGAGGGCCCGCATGTACTTGGCCGTCCGCTTGCACCGCAATCCGAGTTTTTCGCTGCCGCCGTCACCATCGCCATCGCCGTCGCCCATGGGTACCGACTGCGTGATCAAGTGGGTGACGCTCGTAGTCAACGCGCCGGACGGCTCGCGCTTGATATCAAAGTCACGCCCGAAGCGACCACCAAGCCGACTGCACGCGAGAATCACGGTCTTGCACTCGTCCTTGGACAGGTCCGTACCTACGAACGCATAGTGGACCGAGGAAGGAGGGAGGCGGGTACCACGGCTCTTGACACCGTTGGTGATACTGCTACTGGTAGAGGTGCTTGCTGCCAGCGGAGGTCGAGCGGATACCGATGCTGGCGCTGGCGTGGGCCGGACCGAGCTGGTACTGGATGCTGGTGTCGAGTCCACAGCCGTGGAGGTGACGATTTCTGTTGATACGCCGATTGAAGTAGGTGGGACGGGAGCAGAAAGAGGCGGCACCGGACCGCTCGGTGGTGACTCAACGTCGGCCTCATCTGCCCCCGACAAGCGATGACGATGCCCGATCGCTGGGCCACCACCACCTTGCTGGAACGCACTGATTGCGGCTTGGAAGTCTTGACTCACGCGCATCTTCTTCAGTGGCTGCGGCCCCAATGCACTTGGCATTTGCGAGTCCTCCACAACTTCTTCCTCTTCTTCTTCCTCGACTTCTTCATCATCATCATCTTCTCGAGTCATATCGACAACCTCTCGTGGTGCCTGGGACGACTCCACAACGAACTGCCTTCGGGAAGCTTGTTGGGGCGTGGATGGTTCTGCTTTAATGGCAGCGTGACGATGAGTGGAGGGTCTCGCGACCCACGTTTCATCCTCATCGCTGGAATCATCTCTGGCACCATTCAATCGCGAAGGAGCAGCACTGGTAGTCGGAGACAAGCGTGGAGCGAGCAGCGACTGTCGACGAGCAAGAGAATGCACACCAACAGGCGGGGCGACACCGCCAAAGCCCAGCAGATCCGGTGAGTCGGCCATCGTGTTCGTCATATGCGTCTGCGTGTGGCCATCGTTCTCCCCCTCCTCTTCTTCTTCACTATCGGAATCACAAGCTGTCGTGTGAAAGATCTGGCGCTTCCGTTTCCCTGGTGATGAGCGTTTGGCCGTCGTGAGACTCGCAGCGGTGCCAGCCATCATCTCTCGCACGCGCTGGGCCGCTGAGATCGTAGGCACAGAACGTGTCGCGCCATGGCTTGAGCTACTCACTGGCTTGGCACCAAAACCAGTGGCTGGACGCGGCGTCACCGACATGTTCTTATTGCTCTGATTCTTCTTGGCCCACTCGTCGAGGAAATGGTTCTGCGCTTGAATCTTTTGCATGGCACCGTGGACATCCTGGGTCGCCATCATACTAAACGGTGACGACAGCGACGACAGCGATGTGCCACTGGGTGAAGGCATCTCAGACGGCGAGAACGGCGACTGGCGACGCACCCTGCGGACCGGCGGCGGTGATGTGAGTGGATTACTGTCCACCGGCATCTGCGTCTGGCTCGCATCGTCTTGCGTTGCCGACTGGTGTGTAGTGTTGACTGTCGAAGTGGCACCACCGTTCATCACCTTGTTGAAATGCGCGGCCCCAAAGCCGTTCGGCTTGATCATTCGCGCAGGTGTCGCCTTTGCAGTCGCCATCGAAGCCGACGCATTAGCCGACGCTGTTGCGGTCGCTCTTGTTGTTGCCTCGGCCGCTGCGTTTTTTTTCGCATCGAGCGCGGCGTTCTTGAGTGCTGCACGCTGCACCAACGAGCCGCCAAACATCTCAATCGCGTTCGCGCGGCGCGCCGCCGCGTCGGCTTCTTGCTTGAGTGCCAACGTATTGATACTCCACTTGCTGTTGGCTACTGGCCCGCGTATCGTCCCATTTCCAAGTCGCTCGCACTCGCTCCGCCGCCGTGCGAATAGCTCTTCTTCCTCTTGCTGACGCTCTTGCTGTTCGAGTTGCGCCGCGCTGTCGGGGTCTTCCAACGGTGCGAGCGACGTCTCTACCGCTTTCCACGCCGACAAAATACTCTGAAGGAACTGGTTTTTCGTGATTTCGCTGGGTCGCGTGGGCAGTTTGCACTTGGGACACGCGCTCTCGGACTTGCGCAAGTGAAGGAAAATGCATTCGCGGCAGAAATTGTGTTTGCAGTCGAGGCAATGCGGGTCTTCAAAGACGCGGCCACTGATTAATAGATACATCCATTCAATCGCCATTTGCGGTGCTTCTAGAAGGCGGTAGAAAGCGAGTGACGTACCACAGTTTGCAGCAGAGCTCCTCGCGAATCATGCGCACAGCGCGAAGTTTTTCTGGCGCAAGCAGCTCCATCCTTGGCCTTGAAACTACGCCTACTACACGCAATCGCCGTCCGCTTCTAGCTCCAATTCAACTGCAATGGTGGCGGGCTTGTGGGTTGGTGGCAAAGGAAACCAAGTGTACCACAATTAGGGTACACATGACTGTTACTAAAATGGGGTTCACTATAGTGACAGTCGCTGTCGTTGACAAATGGGAGATCTCATGGCTCTCTCTATCTGTGGAGCCCATGCTACGACAACATGGAGCGTCGCCAGCGGACATGTCGACGGATATGATGACTTCATATCTACTTGTGAAATTGTCGAGTGCCCTCGTGGTAAATGAGGTCTACTTCATTTGCGTGGGAAATGATCGACCAAATCTCATTTACAATTATCGGTAACTATAGTCATGACAAATATGGAACGCTCTCTTGCTCTCGCTCTGCCCTCATCAACATGATGTCGACACTCAAAGAGGAAGCTTACTTTAGTAGGTTCGTCTCCGTCGCACTCAGCCACGCCTGGATCTGGGTGTACGCAATGGACGTCGCCGAGAAATCAAAGTCGGCATCGCCCATCTCAATGATCTTGATCGTGCCTTCGCCGGCATCATCAATGATCGTGACATAGGTCGTCGCCGCGTTCGTCGGCCGTGCCGCAAAGTTGTCACCGCCGGCCGGGACTTTGCCGTCGTAAAAGTAGTAGTGCGTGGTCACGCGGTCGCGCTTGTCGTTGGTCTCAATGACCTCGGCAATGTCGAGTTCGCCACAGCCGCCGACAGGGCCCATGCCGCGGCAGTTGCAGCCATACTGGTTCGCTCGCAAGACCTGCGCATTGAGCATCCAGATCGCTGGCTGGTTCGGTGTTGCCCCTTGCGGCATCTTGACTTTGGTCACAAACATTTTCTTGCCGCCGTTCCAGCCGTGGTACCCATTGTCGTCGTAGTAGCCCTTGCACTTGGGTTCGCTACTGGTCGCCGAACACTTGGTGCTGGTCATGATGTTGACTTCAGCACCCGTCGTAATGCCGGGGCCGCTGTAGCGCTGGCTCGGGTTCGAGGCTTCGAGGAGCTTGCCTTTAAAGGTCTCTGGCGACGAGACCGACCGCAAGCCGTCCGTGGACGCCAACCCCTGCGGACTCTTGACGCCCGAGTTGTAGTCAACGTTCTTGTTGTTCATAAAGACCATGTTGGTGATTTCGCCCGTGGCCTGGTTGAAAGACGATACCTTGGTCCAGTCGTTGCCGCCATTCTTGGCGGCTTCAAAGATGGCAATGTCGTAAATCTCCATAGGTCCACGGAATACCATCGACACTTCTTCACTGAGAGGACCGACTGGGCTGTTGACATTCACGGTTTCCTTGACGCAGCCTTTGGTGTTGGTGACCATGCCGTACGTGCCGGGGGCGTTGCCGGCCTTGGCACCTTTGTAGGTAAAGCTCGACTTGATCTTCGCGTTCGGGAACGACGACGCAGTGCCGTTGCCAGCAGGCGCCGGAGCTGGGGCAGGAGCAGGGGCAGGCGCAGGAGCAGGAGCAGGAGCAGGAGCAGGAGCAGGCGCAGGAGCAGGGGTTCCCTTCTGCACCGCCGGTGGAGCCGCTGTTAGCGAACTGACGACGCCGCTTTCGTATTCGGCAACGGGAGCAAACGCGCCAGGCGGAGGCGATGGCTTTGGCGTGGGTGCCGGCGCAGGGGCCCGCGTGGTAACTGCAGGGGCTGGTGCCGACGTTGGCGCAGGGGCAGGGGCCGGCGCGGGGGCCGCACCACCGGGGCAGAACACGACTTTCATGGGGTTGGACGCCGCGCAGCTGTGGGTCTTGATATCGTCTTTCGGGAACAAGTAGGCGTCGGGGCACTGTTCATTGTCGCACGAAATCGCGCGGCACGAGCCCGAGCGGTCCGCATTTTGCGGGGTCATCGCGACCGCGACGTTGTAGCCTTTCTTACCAGTGACACGCTTGCAGTCGGCGAAGCTTGTGCAGTAGCCCGGTCCAGGGGGGATCACGCTAATGTCGTACCAGAGTTGACCGCCATTGTTGGCGACTTCCACGACTGCAGTAGAAAACCCACATCCAGATCAGTTATCTCCCTTCTCGCTATCCGCTAAAAGGAAAAGAATCACGTACGTGTTGCCTGGTCGAACGTGCCGTGGCGAAACATGCCCGAGAATCCGGGGGCAAGGTCGCGTTTCGTGGAGCCGCCGGACGCGACATTCTCGGTCCGGCTGTTGTCGTAGAGGTTGATGGTGAACGCGCACTGGTTCTCAAAGGTCAGCGTCGCGGCCGAGACACACGAGGCAGCGAGCGTCGCCGCACACAGCGACCGCTTCATGGAGGTGCTGCTTCGCATGATGATTGGAAGGTCGATGTGGGTGCTTGCTGGCAAGACGGCAAATGGGGTTCTGGACAAGTCTGGACACGGGTGCCGATCTCTGGATCGGATCCAGAGTTGGGGCACAACTTGGAGAGAGAGCGTCCCGTACCCAGGGGTACGCGGTCTTACACTGGATGGTTCTGGCGTGCAACTCCACACATTGCCAGCTGGACCTAGATACAAGCACGTGAAAGGCCAGGTGAGCACGACATCTGGTTATGGGGCAAATTGCGACGCACGTCACGCGCCAACACCCCACGGCGGTGGGTTGGTCCTCCAACATGACTTTTGGCATACAGACTGGTTTTAGGCCAACGCCAGTCACTTCGAGTCCGTCCAGCCTGGATTTGTTTTTTTCTTGGACAGCATTCCACGATCTTTCTGCCGCACTGACACTTTTCTTTCCCGGTGTGCACTTAAGATGATCGTACAACGAGACGACACGGACGCTCCGACGCCAAGTCAGGTATATGTTTCTGCAGTTTTATTTTGCGGTGATTGTTCGAAGGGTCGAAACTGCATTATGGTTAATATTCGGTTACGAAGGCTAAATATGACCTGCGAGAGGGTTCGACTAAGCAACAGGTTTTGCAATCGAACGAAGAACTGGTTCGCGATCATTTTATGATCACAAACCAGTTCTGACGCCACATGCAGACAGTGATCGCCACCCTGGTGAATCAGCACTATGGAGTGACCGTAGCTGCCCAAGCTGATTACCAGTTCATTCTGGTTCATGGGTCGGGACTGCTGAGTGACCACAGCGATCACGATGGGTGATCGTCCGCGTCACCCAACTCGCAGGTTCCTCATATCTGAGATAACAACCGTCATTCATTCCGCAGGTGGCAGCCATCGGCCAACAACCCCACGTCATTCATTGGGAAGCGAGCGGTAACGTGATCTGGTTGTATGGCAACAAATCGCTTCTGCGTGGGGTACTTCCGTTACCTCAGTCTGACGTTTAGTCCGACCTACTAAAATGCACTGGATGCGAACCAATTTTAGTCGCTCTTCTTGTCACACCGCGTTCGCTACTTTGAAGATGGCAGGATAGACCGGCGGTCGAGTCGCTTGGTCTGAATCTCGTGAGCCATGAGCCTGCGTGCTGTTCGTCCTCTTGTACCGAATACAGGATAGACCACTCACGATGTACCCCTGTACCCACACCACAGGATTCTAACCATCCTTTACGAACAAGGCGAAATGGATTTCTTGTGGATACGCTCAAAATGTATAAGTCTAAAACGTGAGTTCTTCGATGGAATAGTCCGGAATGCCACGGGCCTGCGGCAGCTTGACGCCCGCGAGGAAGTTCCCGAGCACGCTCTGCACGCCTTCAAAGCGATCGTACGACGCCAGCTGCGTCTGTACAAGCGCGTCCAAGTGCTCTAGCGCCGCAGCAATGGTGGGTTCTTTGCTGGCCGACAGCACGAGCTGCGCGACGTGCCCATCGATCAGTGCACAGATCCACGAACAAAATTGCGTCGCCGAGGGCAAGGCCGTGAAGAACTCGCTGGTCACGGCGACCGGGGTGGTCTGCTCCAATGCGTAGAAAAACTTTTTGCAGACCGCCAGCAACAACAGCACTTCGCTGAGCTGGAGCTCGCGGATCGCGTGGTGGAGAAACACATTGTTGGTAGGTAGACCGAGCAGCGCCACGAGAAAGCGGTCGCTAGGCATGGTACTCTTGATTTTTTTCTTGTGGACATAGGCGTGCAATGCCTTGTCATTGCTCTTGCGGATAAAATAGCGGAGCAGGCGCACGACCGAGCGCTCGTCCACATCCGTAAAATGCGTAAGCGCGAGCTCCAGCAATTCAAATTGATGGTATTTCATGAGCACAGGCAAGAGCGAGGGGATCGCTCGCGAGGAGAGTCGCTTGGTCTGGATCAGCACTTTGAGCGGCCCCCAGTACTGGAGTTTATCGGCCGCTTCGATACAGCGGCGCGTCATGGCCATGAGGAAGCGGTACGACAGTTGGTCCTTCCCACCGAGCTTCTGGACCGCGGCATCAAACTTTTTCTGGAACGCCGCGCTGGAAAACTTGGCGCTTGGGTCCACGAGTTCACTAATGAGCTGCTGCTCGTGGACGTCGTCGCTGCACAATGCGTGCTCCCACTGATCGAGGTCCACTTTGTCATGAGCAACATCGGCCCAGTTGATAGTGCCATTCGGCAGCGCCGGGGTTTCCACGGCGTGGCTGTTGGCGGTGTAGACCCCAAGCACACTGGCGAGCGTCGAGTGTTTGTTCTTGACGTTTAGTAAGAACACAGCGTGGTCGTACGCGGCAACGACGGTCTCGCCATGCAGTGAACTCACGAGGCTCCGGATCTGACCCACGTTGGACGGCAGCGGCACGCTTGCATCGGCGTCCTTGTCGGCCTTGACTTCGGTCGCGACGACCTGGACACCAAATTTCGAATCCCACCCAAGGAGCTTCTGCGGTGCCAAGGGCGACGCGACCATAAGGTAGCTGAACGGGCCGACACCACCCGCGACAAACTGCGCCGACGGCGTGGACGATGATGACCCAGCATTTGAGAGTTTTCGTTTTTTCTGGACGGGCGACGTGCTGTCGTCCGAGAGGTCGGGCGCGAACGTCGTGATTTTCTTCGTCGTCGTAAACTCGATACTGCTGCTCATGACATCATGGCGAAAGTATACCATGTGCCACTCGCCACTTGATAGAATCACCGAGTACGAGAGCGTCTCGGCGTGGAACGCACACGACACAATGCTGCCGTGGCAGCTCGGTGGGAGGGTGTGGCGAGCCTGCAGCGTCGCCGCAACGCGTGCGTCCCGGCGCTCTTTGCTGGGCACGATACGGTACACCACGAGCTCATGCTGGGCGGCATCAGTGCCGGACTGGACCAGCAGCGACAGCAGCAGCGAACCTTTGACGGGATTGCGATGGCTCGACGCCAGCGATGCCCACACGACTGTACCGTCGATGTCGTTGGCGTCGTCCATGGCGCTACTGTCCAACACGCGCGTGAGCGCATCGTCATAGCTCTCAAACTGCGCATTTTCGTAGACAACTACCACGTCTTCGGGCAGCTGCGGATGCACAAAGAGCCCCACGACGTTGTCGCTTGCGAGTGCCGTTTTCTTCCACTTGTTCACATCGAGGTCTGCCTGTTTCCAGCTCACGAGCGTCTCGGTCGAAGCAGTTTTCTTGGCAGCACGCAGACCGAAGTAGGTTTGGGAAACCGGGTTGCGCATGGCCGCGAGCCGCAGCGCCGCACTGCTGCCCGTGCGGAACGTCCAGTGGTTGACGCACTTGCGCGTCTGCGTACAGTACTCGACAACCTCGCTCGGGGTCGTGACCAGCACGAGCTTGCTGCCATCCTTGTTGTTCACGACCGAGGCACCGACGACAGCGTCCTTGCCGCGGCTCTTCCAGACGACGGTCGACGGCTCAAACTCCATTTTCAGCACGGATAAGTTGGCGGGTGGATTGAATGGCGCGCCGTTTGTTGGTCGCGTTGTGTTGGTGACCCGACCAACGCCAAACACCAACCAATTTTCCCAACGGTTGTATTTGGACCAATAGGAGGTGATAATGAAATTTCAGCCAATCAAATGATCGTATGATTTTGATGTTGAAGCGAAAATGGCTGTTCGGGCATAAATATGTGGAGCGATCGATCGATCGGGGTGGATACGTGGCAATATTGCCGGTGTGGAGATCACACAGTCAGTATGACGTGATGATTCAGTGCATGGTAGTGCGTAAGCAGTGTTTGGCTGAGGCGTCATAGAACTATTGCGCGAAAAATGACCAACCAACAATTGTATTTTTACTCTTGACCACAAGTGCGTAGGCTGCAATTCTCTAACCGATCACACAGGCTGAATCGCCTTGGCCGGCTACATATTGATCGGTATCCGATAAATTGACACTTTCTATTCGTTAGCGATGGACGATCACGGCGGTAACAATGTGCTGGAAGAAGGCAACACCAGCGGGGTCTTCCTCACCGAGGCCCGCATCCGCAATGCAAAGAAGCCTGTGCGTGACCTAAACGAGATGGAACCTGTGGTCTCGGGCGTCTCGCAGATGGCACAGTCGACGCTATTGCTCAAGAAACGGAAAGAAATGCGCGAGATCGATGACGCGCTCGACTTTATGAAAGAAGAATACGGCCAGCGGATCGAAGCCTGCGACGCGCGGCAGCGCGAGCTGGAACGCAAGCAGCAAGAAATGAAAGACCAGGTTGCGCGGTTTGAAAAATTTATTAAAGAAAACGACTCCAAACGGACGCGCGCCGAGATGAAAGCCAAGTCCGAGCATCGGCTCGCCGAGACCAATGAGCAGCGTAAGAAACAGCTTCTGCAACAACTGGAGAAAGACCTCAAAGAGCGCGATGTGTTGGAGAAAAAACGAGGTGCGTTCCTCGCGAGAAAGGAGGAAGGTTTGCTGTAGGCTGACGTGGCTATCGTTTGCCATAGACCAACTGCTCAAATATCGGCAGTATCTCGAGGTGACAGTGGAAGCTTCAGATGGTGAGTACGAAGAGATTGGCGACATCCTCAATCGACATACAACGCTGGTCGATACGAACAAAGACCTGACCAGCCAAGTGCGGATTGCCGAAGTCGACGTACGATAAATTCAATTTCCTGGTCTGGAATGCAAACACTTACGAGGTTTCTCTGCCCCCATAGACTGATCAACTGCGGCAGCAGATCCGCCAACTCAAAGTCGAGACGCAAAATCTCGTGCTTGTACAGAACAGCAGTATCCATGGGTACGTCGGTCGCTTCTGGCGAGGCACACCAACCTCTACTGTTCACTGACCGGGAAACTCTCTGCATGTGTTACTGTAGCCACCAGCAACATCTCGAGAGCCTACGCACCGAGGCCCTCAAGCTCGACGTCGATCGTCAACGCAGTGACCGAATCTCAAACGATCGCAGTCGGGAGTCGGGCCAGATCGTCATGACCGTCACCAACTTGTACAACCGGTGTCGCCTCAGTCTCGGCGACAAGCTCCCGGCGCTGCGCGAGCAAGACATGGACATTGGGCAGTACATGCACAGTCTGTTGAAGGTCATTGCGTCGCGCATCATCGATTTGGATTACATTGTCTCGAGCCACAAGGAACAGGTGCGTTGTAGGGTGACTTTTTTCTGCCTCGTCTTTTGGGAAGGCTGTTCGGTGTCTCAAATGTCACGCATCCCACAGCAATTCACAAGTAAAAGCTTCACAAATGGCGCTACAAATGGCATGAACGGCGGATCGGACCAGCCACAGATCGGCAAGAGTACTAAGATTGTGGCGTCCACAAAGCTGCCGCCGTTAACATGATCACATTTTCGACCTCTTCCGAATCATGTCATGTTGACGACCTGTTCAAGTTGAACATTGTCAACGAGCGAATAGTGGACGGTATCCTCCCTTTCCCAAAAATTGGGAATCGTCCGTCGAGGTTTTATCTCACGTCTGAGGTTATCGTATTTGTTGAAGAGGAACAAGAGTCACTGGCACGAGGGAATGCTGAGGCCACAATGGGGCCGTAGACTACCCCCTCCAGGCTCTTGTGAGCTTGTGATCTCCTACGCTCAAAGCCATCGCGGACGAGCGCCACGCAAGACGCCTAGACACCGCCCACCCTTCACTGCCAACCGTATTTGCATCGCCGCTCGGTGTCTTCTCGAAGCGTTCTAGTGCTACGACTGGACGCTAGAGAAACAGCAAACGACAGCCGACCCCTCCATCGACTGTGGGTACTGTACCACGTTGTCAATACCGCCACCCAGCAGCAGTCAACGGTCCCTTGTGTGTGTTTGTTCCGCGCCAACACGTTGGTGTAAAAGGCAAACGGTTCTCTGGCACAGATCCGCGCTATCAACACTTCAGTCCAGTAATCCACTCAACGGTGAGTGTCGAGAAAAGTGTTTATGCTCCCAGGGCTAATTTTAGACCCGCCGCCGATGGCTGGCGCTCGGCTCACGACTCAAACGCATTGGGGTTCGGCGACTGATCGACGAAGTCTCTTGTTTCGATAGAAAAAAACAGGGTCTCTCGCTTCCACACTCGGCTCGGAGGAGTGTGCGAAATCGAGGCGAAGAGAACCCACGCTTATCGGCGTTTCCCATTTTTAAGGAGAGACTCGGAATTGCGAACTGGAGTTTAGACCCCAGACTTTTCACACGGGTCTAAGCGGGTCGATCTTCCCCAATTTGAACGCGAAAGATCCTGTGCTCTCGTCGTCACCAGCTGTTTCCGGAGCTTCACGTTCTCGCCAAGTGTAAGTAAACTGGCACCAAAGCATCTGCTTTTGCAACCTGGCGCATGTGGTGGCTGCCCCAACGTCTTATGTTGTTGGTATTTTCTCTCACCTCTGTATGATGATGATTGGAAATGATAGAAAACCAGATTGAAGGTTTCCTCCTCCCTCGTCCTCCCGCGTCCTCTGTCGGGGTCTCTGGCCAGACTCCATTTCCTCCCTTACTCGCCCTCACACCGCGAGTCGCCTCTTCCATAGTATGTCGACATCCCCCGTGTCTTCTTCCACTTCGGGTGACCGCTTTGGCGGCGTCGGGCACCGTCCGTCCGCCGGCGCGGACGACCGTATGGACCTGCGTGCTAACCGCGCGCTCGCGGCCACGACCATTGGCATTACCGGCTCCACGACCGACTTTAGCTTTCTCGACAGTCCGCGCTTTGCGGCGTCGTCGACGGTCGAGTTTCCCTCGGCCCCTCCGCCGACCATGCACAACAACGACTCGCGCATTGACGTCATGGCGCAGCTCGCGTCGCAGTATTACGGGTTTGGTCGGAATCGCTCGCGCTCGGCGCCCGTGCCGCCGGCCGCGTTGGTCGGTGCGACTTGGCAATACAGCGACGACGAGAGTCCGGCCGCGCCGTCCACCGCGCCGGTGCCGCCGCCGCTCCCTCCGTCGTTGAACGGCATGTCGACGGGCGATATCGAAGTCTTGGAGGCTGCGCGCATTGGGGCGATTGGGTCGCAATTGAATGCGACCCACGGTGGTGGGGACTTGCCGCCGCTCCACCTCACGGAGCCCGAGAACGAACCGAGCGATGGCTCGGACAAGGCGAGCGCTCTCTTGCCAGCAACGTTTTTGCGGACGATCTGCGACCAGCTCGAGTTTTACTTTTGCGACGAGAACTTGCTCGGGGATTTGTTTTTGCTCAAGAACATGAACGCGGAAGGATACGGTACGTGGCAATTAGGCTGATGATGAGTGCGTGGCGTGTGCTAATGTGCGGGTATATTACAGTCAAGCTGGATTTGTTGGCGTCGTTTGGCCGCGTGAAAAAGCTCTCGACCGACCTTGAGCAGATCCGCAAGTCGCTTGAGCTTTCGACAAAACTGATCATGAACGAAGACCAGACCATGGTCTGCCGCAAGGAACCGCTGCCGCCTGACCAGTCGTACCACGGCAAGCTTGCACGCACGGCGATTGCGTACAACCTCCCGGAAGACGCTTCGGTCGCGTCGCTGCGGGACGACTTTGCGCAATGTGGCGAAATTACGTACTTGCGTCTGCTCAAGAAAAACTCGACGACTGGTCGCAATGCCGTGTTGAAGCCGCCGATTATCGCGGGTGAGACCTATGCGATCATTGAGTTTGTCGACGACGAAATGGCCAAGCACGCCGTGCTTACGCTCTCCGACTCGTACAACCCGCGCTCGGGTCTTCAGGTCGTGTTGTTTGACGGTACAAACTCGGACAAACTGAAGAACAAGATGTTTCCTGTTGATGTGAGCGATCGCCGTCGCGCCAAGTCGACCTCGGCGGTCACGACGCGTCCAGTCCACGTCGACTCGGTGGGGGAAGGGCTCGAGGATCTCAAGGAGGGCAAGGTCAGCACGGGCACGGTCTACTCGATCCGTGGCGCCGGCGGGTTGATTACGCCGACACGCCTCGACACGGCGTGTATTTCGTTCCGCCTCATCCCCGACGAAGATGGGTCGATGGATATCCGCGCCGGTGATTACGTGTCGTTTACTGTTGGCAAAAACAAGAAGAGCGGCCGCAAATATGCCTCAAAAGTCAAGCTCGAATTCCGTCCACCGGTGAGTCTCACGGCCGATGCGGCGGCCGCGGCCACGTCGAATGCCAGCAGCCAGCCAAAAGATTACTTCGCCGGCTCGTCCTCGCGCTGGGAAGGCCGCAACCGCTCGGCCACGGTCGGCGCGCAGTCGCCGATTCAGCCAGTGACGTTTCGTGGGCGATCGGGCTCGAACGGCGGTACGCGCCCCAAGCTCGCGCTTTCGTCGCCGCGTCTCAGCGCATCGTCACCGACCCACACGTCGTTCATGAGCGGCTCAACGACCCCGACCACGCCAAGCAACAGCAGCCAGCAGTATCGTCAAGCATTGGGACCTGACGGCACGCGCGGCTTTGGCGCGCGGCGCACGGGCGACGCCGAGGTCGCGGCCGCGCCCAAGTTCGCGGCGTTTGAACGTCGACGATCGCACTCGTCGGGCGCCGCCATGCAGCGTTAGTGCGCATACTACGAATGCGGCTTCGCCACGCCAGGCGCTGCTTCGGCCTTATGGTTTCAAAACCATCACCACACTAAACATCCGCTGCCCTGCATTACATTCGACGAATAGCCTCTGGTAGCGTGAAACACCCAACCGTGCAAACAAACAGTGAATGCTTTACCCACATCTTGATACAGACGTATCTCAATTAGAGCGTAAATGTCCACTAAAACGCCAACCGATTCGTCTTCAGCCTCCATTTTGCATTTGCCTAGTTCTGTCGTTTGGATAGGTCAGCAAAGGTCCTGTATTGAGAGCCGATCCATCGGACCTGCTAAGCCCTCTCATTTAGCAACCGCGCATACAACATAAAAGTGGAAGGTCCGGGAATAGGAATTGAGTTGAGGCTACGGGGATTGGTTGATTTTCCACACATGAGCAAATTTCATTGGCTAAATATACGCTTACTTGATTTTTGTATGGCCCTCCCGTCCGCCCAACACACCAACCCACACTCCCCCTCTTGTTCGCTGCGGTTGTTTCCGCACTCCACACCGACTCGTGAGCCAAATCGCCAACGCCACCCGCAGGAAACCAATCCTCTAAACCATCTGAACGCCACGCGTTCCCCACACTCTCTTGCTGCTGACGACCACGCAGCTTTTCATGTGAGTGCCTCATGCGATAAGCAAAGCGAGCCGCATCCACCCATGGTCGTGTGGGCGTCGCTGCCTCTCTGTACACTCGGAAACTTGCGACGGTATCTTACCCTAGTATTTCCTCATGACCCATAGCAATATCCCATTTCCCATTTTACCAACGGAAATATCCAACATGGCGAGTGACGGACAAGCGATGACGCAGTACGACGATGATGACTGGAAAAAGACGCTCTCGCGCCCGGTCAAAGACACGCGCGTGCAGACCGAAGACGTGACCAACGTCAAAGGCAACGAATTCGAAGACTACTTTTTGAAACGCGAACTGCTCATGGGCATTTTCGAAAAAGGCTTTGAGCGTCCGTCTCCGATCCAAGAAGAAGCCATCCCGATCATTTTGGCCGGTCGCAATGTCATGGCGCGCGCCAAGAATGGCACGGGCAAGACCGCGGCGTTTATCATCCCGTGTTTAGAAAAGACCGACACAGCGAAGAACCACATTCAAGTGCTGATGCTGGTGCCCACGCGCGAACTCGCGTTGCAGACGTCGGCCATTGTCAAGGAAATGGGTAAGCACATGGGCATTGAGTGCATGGTCACGACGGGCGGTACGAGCCTCAAGGACGATATCATGCGTCTCTACAATGCGGTCCACATTCTCGTGGGTACGCCTGGTCGTGTCATGGACCTCGCAAATAAAGGCGTTGCGGATCTTAGTCAGTGCTCGACTGTGATCATGGACGAAGCCGACAAACTGCTCTCGCCGGAATTCCAGCCACTGCTCGAGCAGCTGTTGAACCACACGGCCAAGAAACGCCAGATTTGTTTGTTTTCAGCCACGTTCCCCGTGACGGTCAAGGCGTTCAAGGACAAGTTTATCGAGAACCCGTACGAAATCAACCTCATGGACGAGCTCACGCTCAAAGGCATTTCCCAGTTTTATGCGTTTGTCGAAGAGCGCCAAAAAGTGCACTGCCTCAATACGCTGTTTTCGAAACTGGACATCAACCAGTCCATCATTTTTTGCAACTCGGTGAACCGCGTCGAACTGCTGGCCAAGAAAGTGACCGAACTCGGGTACTCGTGCTTTTACATCCACGCCAAGATGAACCAAGCCCACCGAAACCGTGTCTTTCACGAATTCCGCAACGGTGCGACGCGCCACTTGGTGTGCTCGGACTTGTTTACGCGCGGCATTGATATCCAGACGGTCAACGTTGTGATCAACTTCGATTTCCCCAAGAACTCGGAAACCTATCTCCATCGCATTGGTCGCTCGGGTCGCTTTGGACATCTCGGGTTGGCGATCAATATGATCACGTACGAAGACCGGTTCAATCTATACCGAATCGAACAAGAACTGGGCACGGAGATCCGTCCGATCCCGCCAGTCATCGACCGCAACTTGTACTGCAAGTAGACGAAGGTGCAGCTCAGAGGAAGCGAACCATGTCAGCGAGGCATTTCAAGGCACGGGCGGTAGCCGCGCTTGGTGTTTGCTGGGAAGGACGATGGGAGATGAAAGGTGACAGAAAAAATCAGGACGAAAATCGTGTGAAGCTGGAGGCGCTGAGATGTTTCTCAGTGCCTCCAGCTTCCCACCACTCCTCCATTTCAGCCTGAGATGGAGATGGGGAGTGCGGCTCGAGAGAGTCATGGAAGATGAACCAGAAGGACGCGAGAGGGAAGAGAGGGAAGGAAAACAGAGACTCGGCCGGTGTTGGCCTTTTGTGGAGGCTACGCCAGCGGTCTACTGTGGATCGGGCTCGAGTGAGTTAGGTGGGCAGAAGGATGAAGTGGGGGCCAAGGCTCGAGCCAAGTCATCAAAGAAAGAGGTCTGTAATGAAGGAGGTGGAAGGTTGGAAGGATAAAGGTCTCGATCATCGGTCGAGGCAACCACGCGAGTGCTGCAAACCCTCAACATGCTGATTCGGTCTGTGTTGGGTTGCGAGTACGAGAGAAACAAGATGGTGAGCTGCGGGGCGAGCTAACTACCGTGCCCTAAAGCAAGAAGAACCCGTAACTTGAAGATGGCATGCTGTGGGGCCAGCCAAGGCGTTCTACGACGGATCTTGGGTCGTCGCGATTGCGATTGCGCAACCAAGGCGCAGTGAAGCCTGGATACTGTACATTCAATGTGAAAGTGTACTGTATCCATGGACAAGATCTATGAATGGTACTACGTAGTTTCAAGTTCAGCGCGGCGTTGTACTCCAGCGTATCTGTATCTGTAATCCTTGGTCAACTGCCAAGGCGCGATGGATGAACAGTACAGTACTACTGTACATTAGGGCTCGAAAGAAACGAAAAGAACAAGCAGCTTTGCAATCTTCCATCCGAGCGCGAGAGAGCGGGTGGGTCCATATCGAGTCGCCTCGAATTGGTTTTATGTGCGAGAGTGAATCATTAGTATGCGCTGCTGCAGCGAGAAGACAGATTCAGCGACGCTGACAGTGTGCATTGACAGCCCTGCACACCACAGATGCGTGGACGTGTAGAGACCCTGTTCGTACACTGTACTGCTGGATTGCCAAGTATGCGTGGCCAAATGTAGGACAGCCATTGCAATTAGCACATAAAGGCGATATTCTCAGCCTGATAATCTCAGATTTGGATCCGCCTGACGAGAGGGGGTTGAATTACCCATGATTCGCCTGTCGGTCGAATGGATGGAGTGACCTACGAAGTGAGTGTTGGCGGGTGAGGTGGGATGCTGACCGAAATTATCAAAAGCCTCTTCCCCAACAATTTAGGAACGGTGTCCGGATTGGATTTCAGCCGCGGCAGCATGGTCTTAGACGCGGGAACTGTTCTGCTGGAGCCGTTCTTTGGGAGTTGACGCACAGTGCTCTCGTGGACTCACCCATGTCAGCCAAACGATGCTACCAAGTATCGCGTCACGGCAGGGCATGAGTCAGCGATTCAATAGATAGACGCCACCAAAATCCGCGTCCCGAGTAGGACGATAGACTCGGCTGGCCGTGTGAATGGTTGGTACAACCAATTAGAGCGTACAATGGAAGTTGGCTTGCGCCTGCGTCGCTTCCACCACGTGTCCTAGCCTCGGAATCTTAGCCTAGTGCAGAGTCTTCGGAACTTTTCGATTTGCGCAAAGTATGTACTGTCGAGCTGATGGGCCTCTGTGTGAAGATGAGGTTTACGCCATGGGCTGCCGTGGTGATGATGGCCGGGCAGAGTGTCACTGTCTCGAGGGTCAAAAATAGATCTCCCTGATTGAACTACCGCGCACGGCTGCGCCACACCCAGCCACAATCATGTCCAACGAGGAGTCCACAGCGCAGCACAGACTATTGACAGTGGAGAGTGTTGTGGGTTTGCTGATTTGTGGGGCCACCAACTCCGGCTCCTTTTGCGGATGCTGCTTTGTTGCATCCAGAAAACTCATGCGCCAGGCGAACGCAGCATGACACGCCGTCACCAGCTGTTAGCCGTTTGACGATGGTGCACGGGTGCCAGCGACGGGGAAGGCGGTCACGTGGCCAACAGGTGGAATTCACTGCATGGTGAATTGTGGATGATGCAGATCGCTGATCTGTCAGACTCAAAGAGATCGGCAGCACGGCGATTCGATTCTGATGGGTGCGGACGGCGGCAACGACCGTGCTGTCAATTAATGCGCACGCACGTGCTGTTCTGCCGTGACAGCAGCAACGCGACTTGATACACAATTGCCGGAAAAAGAATCCGCTAAGCTGAATTTGGCAGTCCGCCGTCAGCTTGTGGAAAAATTTGTGAGGCTCTGGATGTATTGCGAACACAAGAACCGGCAGAACGATCCGAGCGTCGAGGGGACGTTTCCATGCATATGTAGCGATCCTTTTTAAAGATTTGTACGTGGATAGTGAAAATGGAGCTAAATATAATTTTCAAGCAAGATGAACTTCCGTCGTTCATACTGATACAGCATTGAATTGATAATAAATAAGTGGAGCCTACACGAGAGCTCGCTAACTTAGGGGATTGTACCTAACGACTATGGGGAGGTAGATGGTAGGTGGTATGTTGTACGAGGTGCTTAGAGGACGGTAATGTCGACCTCAGCAAACACTCGTCGTCGTCCAGGGAGCGCCGACACAACGCCCGTCGGTGCGTTCAGGCGGACTCTCTTAATGTGAGGAATGAGAAACTCGGCCGAGGTCACGGCGCTAAGTTTGCGCGACTTGGAGGCCGGCGCGCCTTCGCACGGACGCACTGGGAACATGGGCATGGCGCGCTTGAGGGTGTGGATCTCGTCTTCTTCGGGTCTCAGCTCCGAGAGCTGGCGCTTGCGGTAGTGCTGACGCGGTGACTCGAACGCCTTAAGCGACGCCTGTGCCCGCTGGTCATGGTGGGCAAACTCGACGAAATTCCGTGTCAGCAATGCGAGCTGACGGCCAACGTGGCAGCAGCCGCAACGCAGGATGGAGCTGTCGACATAGAGCGCCGAGGCGCGGCGCACAAGCGCCTGAAGCAATGCGTTCAGTGGTGTAATGGTCTCTTTGCCCTGCTCACGCAGCTGCTCGATGGTCGTGCGGAACGCAAAGTGGTCGACAAAGGTCATGAGCCACTTGGCCAACACGCCGACGTCTTGGCTCGCGCCGTCGTCTTCAAAAAGCTGCTGCTTGAGCTTGGCTTCAGCAGCAAGCGCTTCGAGTTTGGCCCAGAGCGCCTCAAACTCGCCCATGGTTTTGTAGACAAAGTAGAGCTCCTGGTTTACAGGCTGGATTTTGACGGCGTACCGCTCGTCCTTGCCGCCGATGCACGACGTGATGGAGGCAACGACTCCACGCATGTTCAATATCGAAGGAATCTGGTGGGGGATGGAGGTCGTTGGATTTCTGTTGGTGTGATTGCCGTTGTTGGTGGCGGCTGACTGCGACGAAGACACTTGTCAGCTCGGTAGCAAATCTGTGAGTGAAGCGTCGACTCGAAGAGGCGAACAGACTTCGTGCCAGTGTTGTTGGCTTGCCGTTGGGTCCAATGGGCTGGCTGACTGTTGGTGTGGGGAATTGAGCGGAAAAACAGGCAGCAGCAGGTGCAAGGAGCCGTCAATCCCTTCCCCTACGCCGACGACGAAGAGGAAAAGGGGAGGCGAGAGAGTGGGCACTGGACAGTTGACGGCAAGAGAGTGAGCATTTTTCCTTTGTGCGCTGGACAGTCATCTATACCCCTAACCGTTGACACAGGCTCGTTTTGCATGCTGAGCAGCGAGCCAACAGGGCACAGTGACCTGGTGTCAGCACGTGACTGGACAGCCTGAACCCTTGTTTTGTGGCACTCAAGCCAACTCACTCATCCTGGCATCGGGGTGGGACAAAATCGGATTGCTTTGTTGGCGTGCTGGTGTGGATCATCAGACAGATGATCAGTCTGTCTGTCATCTGTGGATCGTTCGAAAGCTGTCTGCTGCTCACCCACAAATCACGCGAAGCACCAACATTCCGGAGAACTTATCGCACGGCAGGATGAAACAGTGTTCTAAATCAAAGCCGTGGAGCAGAACTTTGATGCCGCCATCAAGATGAATCCGTTCGCACGGGAGTGAAATTCGTGGCCCTGGATTTTCACGATCCGGAGAAACAGACCGCTCAATCATCTTGAGTGCTGAACGACCACCTATGGTGGGCTGCACCGTGTCGCTCTCTTATTCTTGACGCACTAGATCAGCAGTCAAGATGTCCTTGGCGCGTCAGGATAATCGTCACTTCGATCCCCAGATATCCAGACATGTTGACAGTGTCCGATCGCAGTATGATGGTCATACAGCACTGGATAGGCAGATGGCGGCGTTTTCAGCCCTCTTAAAGATTGCTTTACCGAAATTCGGTCCGAACAGCCACAGATGTCCGGACATTTCCAGAAAGGAAGGAAGCGATCCGTCAAGCAAACCACTGCTTGATCTCAGCGTCTGTCAGCAGCTTTTCTACAGTTCTGGTCTTGGTCTTGATCTTCGTTACTAAAAAAACCCGAACCAAAACAGATTCCAGAAACTGATGTGGACACTGGCCGTCACGACCAGCTGCTGTGTAGCGTCACATGCGGCCAGGAAAATAGAGGGTCTATCATTCGATACATGACAATTAGAGACACCTGGTCAGCGAGCTCGTCACCAACCTTAGCCACATGCTGGAGAGTCATGGACTTCGGCGAGCGGGTCCACATCCTAACCGCCCCTATGGAGATGACGATTGCCATGGGCGGAATTCGCTGGACTCATTCGTACAGGCGCACCAACTGCTATCAGATTTAGTGGGTCTCGTGATCGGTATGCTCAGCAAGCGACTGTAGTCGAACGAATAGCAGAGGGTTTGAGTGCGAGCCATGTGGGTGTGACGCCGTTCGAGACAAGTCCAGTATTCGACAATAACCACAGGAAGAGAGCGTGGGTGTTCGTTGATCCCTCATGATCGCCTTCCAAAGCTGTGACACAAGAGGAGAAAAACAGAGCAGCCCCGGTCGCTCCCAGAAAGAGCCGGCACTCTCTTGATGAGTATCGGTTTATCCCAGGAACGGGGAAGCCGGGATTCTAATCGCGCATGACGTCCGACCTTTTAGCACAACACACTGGATATGGTAATGTCCAATTCGACCGACTCCCACCTTCGGACTCAACACCCAGATGACAACGTCTAAATAGTGGCTGTGCCGTCCACCAGCGAAGCCTAAGCACAGAAAATCAGTCCCACAACGCAAGCGACACGCGTGATCAAGAGCGAGTGTGAGCTCTCATGTGATGTGATGCCACGCGCGGAATTTGCACTGGGACATGCACTGCTGTCACTGTCAAAATACTTTGAGGTGGTGGATCTCAAGCGACTATTTTTTTGGCCGTGACTTTTCGAGCACAGTCGCTGAAAGATCCTATCAAAATCACAAGCCATTTGGTCACTTCCGTGACACGCCGCGTGACAGGTGCAACGAATGCAATGTGGGTAGGGGAAGTGTGCAGCCACGTCTGCTGTTATTTCCTGAGTTGTGGGCGTTAAGCGCAGGCTCAAATGAGCAGCCATTACAGTTGATGCGGCATCAGTTTATAGGAGAGCAGCACCAGCTCGAGCCAGTTCCGTACACTGTATGCAACAGTCGTGCCGGACTGGTGAAACCACCACCAGTGGTGGAAATACCAGTGGTGGTGGTCATCCGGGTTGGCCGCGATTGTCAGGCCCAACAGCCATCCAACCACTGTGGTACACAAGCAACTCCAACAAGAGGCTATAACCTGCATGCATCTCGATCGAATCTGAGGCAGTGCTTGCTTGCCAATGAATCAGCTTGGAAATCTTCCTTGCCTTTGGGTAAGATTCGCAGAGCACTATCATCGGCCTGTGTCGATCTTTCGCAGTGCGTACAATCGCCCAATGCTGTTGGCCCATCTACGTACTACGACCCATCAGCACCCATGGAAAGATAGGCATGAGCACGTTCCTGAAATGCACATCGATCGTCGTTTATACTACCTGCGCACCGTGCCTCCTCGTGTTTGTTGAAAACAGAGCGTTCAAACGGCGTGGGCAACAAGATCGCTGCTTCCGGATCCTGCGCTTATCTATTATGAACTTCAAGCCAACGCAAGGTCCAGGTAAACTGGATCGTCTGATCCAGAGGCGCGCGTCATTGCATGCTGGGCGACGATCTAACCGCATCAGCAATTTTAATCGCTCTGGATAATGTGGTCGTTGTCTTGACTTGCCACACCGCAAGACTGAAGCTCGTGGCGTCTGGTGGATAGATGGATGGATGGGTGGATAACGCTAGATTGGCTCGTCCAGAAATTCCGTGTTTTCTCCCGCGTGGTTGCAACCTGTGTCACATCGTTGAAGAAGCAGTAGCCCAACAATACTGGGGAAACTTGGATCTGTCCTTCCCCTTCTCAGCCTAGCCTTTGCTGGCGAACGATTGAGCCGTCAGCGGCTGACGGGCTGACTCAGCCAACTTTGCAGTCGAACGCTGTGCTTTCATCCATCACACTATCATACTGTACGCGACGGCCTGTGAAAGTGTACCTGATGCCAACGCTGCTCAGACAAGCATACAGCACCCCACAATAACGGAAGCGACAATATGGCACTGGATTGCCGCGCCCGTTACACGGTTACACTCATCCACGGCAAAAGAGCCTGTGGTGCGTTTTCTACCGGTGTGCCCGAGTGCACAATCAGCTCCGGACCAACCAATATCCTCGCCGCTTCCGGTCTTTGTTCCATGCGCACGGCAGTGCGCGTGGCAACGACAGGTCGCTGTGTTCAACGGAGTGGTCCCACCCTATGACTGTCGACGAGTAGGCCAACCAACGGCAACATGGACGTGTCGGACGGGATCAGTGCAACAGCGGCTCAGGATTGTGTCACACATATTGTGGGTAGCATCCGCGACAATGGTAAAATCCGTGTCTGAGCTCTGGACGGCTTTGCACGCGCCGCCATTACTGCAGCCGCGCTGCCTTCCATGGGACCGATAAGCCGTAACGTGGTCCAGCATCATGCACATCCACACAGTACACCCAATGTCGACGAACATGTCTGCGCTGCTTCAGGGTCGTTGAAACTATGGACCGTCCATTATCTGTGAGGTATAGTACAGGAATGCACGGAAGTATTACAGCTGGGGCCGGATTCAAGTGCCTCCGTCCATCGACCCGGCTTCCTTCCGCAGTGGTCAATGGAATTCTGCCCGAATCCTTGGAATCAGAAGGCCGTGTAATCCACTCACGCGATTGTTCAGTCCGATGCGGTTGCGAGTCAACGTGTCCGCCAAATTCAATCGACCATACTCATCAAGAATCAGATCACAATATTCCTCTGATTCAACAGTGGCATTGGGAAGCCGTGGATAACGAATGACGCATGGCTACAGTACTCAGTACATTAACTGTAGCCATGCGTCAATCAGTGCACTGTGGATAGGCAACCTTGCGCCAGTCGCTCCGTCCAAGTTGGACTGTTGGATTCTAACAGTGTTCGTTGAGAGGCTTGGGCTGGATTGTCCAGCGGCGCGAACAAACCGCCCACACACGAATCCAATCCGAGCAATAGTAGATGGAGTTTCACGTCCATGCAAGCAGGTTCGGAGCATGTCCAGTGCAAACGTGCCATCGCGCGGTATCAAAAGTGTACCACCACAGGCGTTCCCTCGGTCTATTTTGTCGCCGAAGCGTCAACGTCTGCGGTCAGCGTGCCTCGTCGCCGTCGGCAAAAGAGCCGGGAATGCTATTGTATTTCTCCAACGTCCCGTCGACGAGCATGTAGTACAGTACAAGAAATGAACAACAGACGCCGATTGCACTGTCGTCTACCGTACAGTTTTTGTTGTTGGTAGTGCTGTGTGTGACCAGACAACCACTACACAAATCAGTGGCCACTCCGGGTCGAGGACAGAGTCTGAAGCCCCCGACACCCGGTGAGTTAGTCTAGTCAATGATGGTCCATCGGCCTGTGCGTGTCGGACATGACAGACAGGGCACCTATCTGTGTTGGTCCAACACCGACGACACTGTGGTCCAGACCACAGTGTCGTGCGTGCACGCGTGTGCAGTGCGGTGGCGCGTGTAAACTGGATGGAATGGTTGTTGACTCGCAGTCAGCGAGTCGTTCTGATCAATTATGTGACGTGTGAATCAATCTACCAATTTCGATCAATCATATCTCATTAGCGACACGTCATACTTTCAACCAATCATCAAAGTGCTCCACCTACTGAAATACTGGAAACACTTTCCATCCGCTGGTCGAACATACGCCGGCGCGGCCGGGGGATGTATTTATACCGCGCGCCGGTACTCTAGTACCGCACGGCATCTACGTGCACCCATGTCTATCATGCGACTGTGCGTCTATCTTCGTCACGGTCTTCGGTCTTCCACCGCACCACTAAGTGGCGTATCAGGACGCTACATTTCATGGCCGCGGGGTCGACATCAACTCCATGCCGCCGCTGCTTCCGCGTGGCCCTCGAAACGATTTAAAGGACCTACACGACCCCCGTATAGAGACGTCGTCTATCCCTGCCTCCTTTCCAACCGTTGCTGTTGCTGCGGCCGCTGACCAGCGAAGCGCGGCTAGGTCTGGGCCGGCCGTCGCTTATCAGGGACAACGCCGACATGTCTCCCATGTACCCAGTACCGCTCAGCGTCCACACCATCGAACGCACCAAACCACACGCTTCCCACCGAACACCCCGTCGTACGTATCTCCCCGTGATTTCCCCCGCCACGTCCCTTGCCGTCCGGACCTCTGATGATGCGGGTCATCCGTCAGACCCTGACCAAGATACGGACGCGTTCAAAGAGGCCATGTGGGCCGGCCAAGCCAACATTCTCGTGACTGTCCGTGTGCGTCCGCCGTGCGCACACGACCGCGACCAGCACGAGATTGTCCGCGTGCTCGACCACAAGATGATTGTCGTGCTGGATAAGCACCACCCCTTGTCCCCACCCACAACCGGCGCCGATTCGCCCCAACGCGGGGGTGGTAGTCGAAAGAGTGTGGACCCCTTCCCCGCGTCAGTGTCGGCGTTGCCGCGTCGCACCAGCAGCCACACCACCACTGGAAACGGAACCAGACCCCATGGATTGCGTAAGCTTCGTACCGTTGCGTCGGCCCATCCGAGTCGAATCCCATTAACCACTATGACCCAATCCAATAACCACACTCGGTCGCGCGAAAAGCGGTACGCCTTTGACCACGTCTTCACGGCCCACGACAGTCAGCAAACGGTCTACCATCACACGACCAAGTTCCTCGTCCACGGCGTGCTCCACGGTTTTAACGCCACGGTCTTTGCATACGGCTGCACCGGTGCTGGCAAGACCTATACGATGCTGGGGACGCCCGACGAGCCAGGCATCATGGCCTTGACCCTGGACGATCTTTTCCAGAACATTGCCACGGCCCACGCCGATCCACAGGTGGCTGTCCAATACAAAGTCACGGTCTCGTTTCTCGAAGTGTACAATGAAAACATCCGGGACCTCCTGGTCACGCCACCATTGGGTGGGCTTCCAGGCACGTGCGAGTTTCTCGACTTGAGAGAAGACCCTATCAAAGGCTCAGTGGTTGCAGGCATCTCCGAGGTCGAAGCCTGCAATGCGTACCACGTCATGCAGCTCTTACGCCGTGGAAACAAGCACCGGTCCCAGGAAGCCACCGCTGCCAATGCCGTGTCGTCCCGGTCTCACGCTGTCCTTCAAGTCCTGGTCGAACAGCGCGACAAGCTTGCGCGCAGCGAGGCGTGTGGTAATGGGGATGGAGGCGAGATGACCTCGACCATCAAGTACGGGAAACTCTCACTCGTCGACCTCGCCGGCAGTGAGCGCGCCGCGGTCACGCAGAATCGCGGCCAGCGGCTGATCGAAGGCGCCAATATCAATCGATCGCTTCTGGCCCTAGGCAACTGCATCAATGCCTTGGGCGAGAAAGGCGGGACCGCCCATGGAAATGGGTTCGTACCGTATCGCGACAGCAAACTCACTCGGCTCTTGAAAGATTCGCTCGGGGGGAATTGCCGCACGGTCATGATTGCCAACGTGAGTCCCGCGGCCGCCAGCGTCGAAGAGACGCTGAATACTCTCAAGTACGCAAACCGCGCCAAGAATATCAAAACGACTGTCACGCGGAACGTCCTGCACGTCGACCACCACCTCACCGAGTACGCGACGGTGGTCGCGGCCCTCACGGCTGAGATTGCTACCCTAAAAAAGCAGTTGGCGATCCAAAGCAGCTCCATGATGGGAGCCCCCAGGTCGCCTAGCTTGGTGGCAAGTCCTGGACAATTGCAGGTGTTAATGGCCACCAATGGCGATGAGCAACGGAGGGACGAGGCGTGGCCTCTGGGGGAGGCGCGTGAATATATTCGGCAGTGCTTTCAGCAGCGCCAACAGTTGCAGTGTAGTCTGGTCGAGATCAACCACTGCATCGACGAGCTGACACGGCAGCACCAGCTTCTGCTCAAGCTCAAGCTGGCAGAAGACGATCGAGCTCACAAACCGGAGATCACGTCCAGATCTGTTGGCGAGACGGAAACATCTCGGGAGAAGTGTGTGGGCGATGGATCGCCCACACAGTTGGGTAATGATGTTGGTGAAGACCAGCTCGAGCGATTGGAAGTTGGGATCCGCCAATTGGTGGCGCGCAAGACCGAGCTGATCGTGCAACTCGAACACAACTACTCAGTCATGGATACATTTCGCATGGGGATCCAGCAAAGTCCGTTGGTGGAAACCAACGCATTGCTGCGGGACGTCCTGCTCATGGAGTATCGCGTTGGCGATCTACAAGTCGAGAATGCACTGTTTGCGACCACGCACTCGCTGAAAGACCATCAGATCTCAGCCCTGCTGGCTCGTCTCACCGGTCAGCCTCCCATGGAGGCTGAGACTTCGAATCTCTGTCGAACTCTCGGGGCATGTCCACCACTCCCACTACCCTTACCGTCTATTGAGATGCCTCAGCTTTTATCAGCGCGCCGCTTTAAGAGAAGAGAAGAAGAAGAAGAAACGCCTGAGAATCATTCGCCTCGAAGCACTACACGAAGCACCACGCGCTTTGCGTTTCTCGACGAGCTACGCGCTCGTTTTTATGACCGCACCAAGACTCCGCAAGTGATCCGCCCACGTGAGACCAACGTAGTGGTCGACAAAGCCGACCGCCTCAGTCCGCGTCGCCAGTGGGGAATCCACTTGAACAGCACGACGCTGCCGTACATTCGACTCAAAAAGAAGAGCGTGCCACCGCCGACCGCTGTAGGGAGCAAGAGTTCGGACAATGCAAGCAGTTCAAAGGACCCAGCAGGACGGCACACTGCCTCAGTCTCAGGCGCACATGCCACCACCACCTCCACTGCTACTGCCAATGCGGCACCGTACCTCACGGTGCTCAAACATCGTCGGAAGCTCCAGCACCGCAGCAGCACCAACAGCACGAGCCTCACGAAACTCCCCCTCATTCAATCCTGATATCATATCATACTCTGCATCATACGTAAACCATACTAGTATCTATCTATTCAAGGGTCGTGCAAATATTAAATCTCGAGAACACGCAGCTTTTTTTCCTTGTCCCGTGCATTCACCGCAGCAATTCGGCGTGGACGCCAATGGATTTGTTGCGTTTTCGAGGAAACTGCCGTGGCGACAGCGCCCGCTCACTCGCGCCTGTCGTGTCGGACGTGGTCCGCAGCCGCCTGTCGTCCAGCGAGTCGTCGCTACTGTCCGAGAGCTTTTCACGCAGGTCTTCGTAAAACCGCTTGAACTCGAAAATCTCCATCTACAATCATCAGTCCAAAAAGCATTAGGTTTCCATCCACAGAGAAAGACACTAGTGAAGAGATGTACCTGTCCACGTCGAAACTCCACAAGGTAAACACCGCGCTGGAAGAGGAAGACTTGGACCGTGCACGTGAGCACGTCGCCATAGCCCACATCCATTTGGTACGTCTCCCAGTCGATCGTCACGCGCTGTGGCGACGGCTCACTCGACGCGGGAGCCGAGACCCGGGGCACAGGGCTCGCGTGCTTACTCAAAATCGTCTCGACTTTCGAGAGCACGAGTTGGGCGGGTAATGTCGTGATGAAGCGCGTCGACCGAGCGACGAGATCGGCCGGGAATGACGGCGGACTCGTCTCGGTGGAGGTCGCCTCTGGCGAAGGCGAAGCAGCGGCACGCAGTGGGGTATTGGGGACCGACAGCGACGATGCCCGGACCCGTTGTCGCGAAAATGGTGCCGCCGCACTGGAGCGGAGTGCCGGTGTGGTCGCGAGGTTCACGGGCCGCTCGAGCTGCTCGAGATTGATTTCGTCAAACGCTGTTTGGATCGCTTCAAACTTAAAGCCTTTGCCAAAGCGACTGAGAAACAGCTCGGGCGGCGAGTTGCGGCGGTGCTGGTAGTGGTGGTGGTGGTGATGCTCGAGCAGCGCCGAGCGCGGGCCGGTCGCAAGTGGCGGCGACGTGAACCGTCGACGCGCGGCGCGTTGTGGATCCTCGGACGGGACCGCGAGATTCCCAGACGAAGGCGCCTCGGTCTGTGTTGTCACCGGTGGGGCGAGGACGGTGTTGGTAAACGACGGACGCCGCTGGCAGTCGCGTTCAAGAGTTTGGGGATTTCCGAGGCTATCGTCCTTGGCGGACGCTTCGCTTGTCGCCGGCTGATCCATGGCGAACTGCAGCGTCGTGGGCGATGGCTGCTCGATCGTGGAGGGATGGGTGTGACGGGGCGACGTCACGGGCGTCTGGCCCGACGACAGCGGCGCTGTCTCGTCGACCGACGGCATGTAGCCGCTGTGCATCAAGTGGGCACGCAATGCTGCTTTTTGGGGTGACGGCGGCACGCCGACCATAGAGGATGACAGCATCATGGTCGCGGCTGTCGGCGAGCGACCGTGCGTGTGCAGCGCCATGCGGTTGTGGTTGTGGTGCCCACCAGGCGAAATCGCCGCGTGGCGTGGTGTCCACCGCTGCTGCTGCTGGTGGTTTTGCTGGTGGTCCTGGTCCTGGTCGTGCTGGTCGCCGCCACCTAGGCTCATCACGCCAATCGTCGTTGGTATGGGGACGTCGCGATAGCTCGGCGTAGAGACGGGGGCATTCCCCGGCGCCGGTGGAAGGAGCATCGACGACGACGACGGCGGCGATGCCTCGGGGTTCTCCGAGTAGTTGGCTTGCCGTTGCGGAAGTCGCTCGCCCAGTACCCATGCGTGGCGCTGGGCCTCGTCCACCGCGAGCCGCATGGTCGGATCGGGATACAGCAATTGCGTAATCAACGACTTGACTTCGAGCGAGAACTGCGCAGGGAAAAACCATGTGGGGAACGCCACGTCGTCGACCGGGTCTTCGTCGCTGTACTTGGTGTTGTAGCACCACTTTTTGAACTTTTCGTACCGCAAACACTTCAGCAAATCTTTCCCAAACGGCAGATTCCCGGCTAGCATGGCATAGACAATCACGCCAATGGACCACGCATCGGCCTTGGCGCCGTCATACCCTTGACCCGCGTCCATGAGCACTTCGGGCGCGACATAGTGCGGCGAGCCCACGACCGAGCGAAGCCGCCGGATCGCCTGCACGGTCGCGACGCTCGCGTGGGCCGGGGCATTTGTGTTACCGTCCTGACTCAGTGCAGCATCGCTGCCTTGCTCCGTCATGGCAAAGATCGCCGAGAGCCCAAAGTCGGCAATCTTAAGCGTTGAGACTTCGTCCGTGTCGGCCAATAGCAAATTCTCGGGCTTGAGGTCGCGGTGGCACACGCCCGAAGCGTGGCAAAACGCCACGCCCGAAATGAGCTGCTGAAAGTACCGCCGCGCCGTGTCTTCGTCGGTGCCGCAGTCGAGCTTGATGCGGTCAAAGAGCTCGCCGCCGGCTGCAAGCTCGAGCACCAAAAACGTGGTACACTTGCTGTCTTGCACGAGCTCGAGTGCTTCGTCGAGCCGCAAGACATTTTCGTGGAGCCCCAGGCCCGACATGTTGGCGATTTCGCGGTGGATCGTGCGGCGCGTCGAGGCGAATTTGATGAATTTCTTGGGGATTTTGGGGATCGTAAGCACTTGCTGCTTGACGTGGACGTCTTGCGTGGCGTCTTCGAGCTGCGCAAACTTGCGGTCGACGTCGTCGTGGAAATCGTCGACCTGGAGCTCGCTGCCCCAGACGTCAATGCACTGTGGAAGGCTGAGCTCGCGCAATGCACCCGTGCGGGGGTCTTCGTACGCGGCGACCGCTTGCTTGGTTGACGGGTGGATCAGCCACCACACATTTCTATCGCATAAGGTTACCGCCCATTAGCATAAAAAAGGTCATCTCCATTAGAGAGTTTCAATACGCACTCGAGTCGCATGCGCGTGTCCACTGTCGCAAAGCGTGAGCTCCCGCCAGGCGTGAGATTGCCGCTGCTGTGGCGTGGAAATTGGGTCGACAATCGCTCGAACTCGTCGTCGATCGCGTTGGCGTTTGTGGGCGCGAGCGGCGCGCCGCGCACAGCGACAATGCAGCGCGAGAGCAGTGACGAGGGCAGCAGTTTGTATCCCACGGGATTCAGGATTTTAATGGCGACGTGCTGAGCAGAGACCCAGAACAAAAACTCAGATATCAGCGTGGACCAGAACAGAAAAAAACAAAACGAACACGTTTGGTACGCGCGCAGAACGCTTCATAGACACTGTGAAAGAGAAATAAATTATTGTCGACAAGCCAATAGCACACCAGAAAAAACCAACAAAACATGTCAGCGCGAGACCTATTCCATCGCCAGAACAAAATGGAGTACGTACACGCCGGCGGCGCCGCCGCCCAAATAGCCGCCCAGCTCGTAGTAGAGTTCGCGTCCGCTGTAGATGCATTGGCCGTCGTAGTGGTCGACTTTCAAGATTTGCCGCTTGCGGCGACATTCGTTCATCATGGTGCCAGCCAGTACGTCTTCTGGGTTCTCTGTTCGCCGAGAGCTGCTCTGGAGAATGGTTCCACGGAGCGTCCAACAAACGGACGCCGCGAGGGAAAGGGAGACGACGTAGTAGTGGCCGCCGATGAGGCGCGAGCTATTTTGTGTTGGCTCTGCAATCGAGCGACAACTTGCCGACGTGGTGCCGTCCCGCGTCCCGCGTCCGCTCTAATGTCGGCCAGCTCACACTGTACGCAAACAAAGTAACCAACAACCCATTTTCTGCCAACGCCGTCTCAGCCTGTCTGGTCTGGCCCACAAACTGTCCAATCAACGGCCGTTGCGAAGGATGATTTTGACCAACGATGATGACGATGTGGCAATCTGTTCCCAAAATTAGTTCAAGTTGGTTGTTGGTTGTTGGTCGATCGTTGGAATTGTAGGTACGCTTGTTGGCAACATGGCAACAAATGCGGCTGGTCTGACGTATGGATGGCATGGTGGTGGATCGACCGGAAGAAACAGAATGTGGGTGTAATCCTTGGGACAGGGGATCCCCAACGATGCCAACAGCAAAAGTTGGCGACTTCGGGGTGTCATTGCGAGAACATTCAAACGCGTGACTTTGGTTCTCAGACTGGAGAACAAAAAAGACCTGCCAGATGTCGTTTTTTTCGCGTTGTTGGTGCTGGATGCGAGGGTTGGTGGTTTCGGCGGCGGCGACGATCTTGCACTGGCCCTGACCTGATGCGAGTGAAGTTGAAGCAAAACGGCGATCCCACAACAGCACGACAGCACAGAAAAGAGACCAACAAGCACTCACACCATTGGGTAAAACAAGACCCATTTGGACTACATTATGTCCAATTGACAATCAAGTGATTGCGTCACCCGTCATTCCTGTTTCCACCATGCTCAGGCGAGCAGCTCCTTTGTTGGTGAGATCCATCGCGAAGTTTCACGTCAGGACCATGAGTGCCGCGTCGCTGTTCAAGGGCGTCCAGCTCGTCAATGCCAAGGGCGAAGAGAAGGACGGAGAAGAGTGCGTGCGCGGCAAAGTGCTCGCGCTGTACTTTGCGGTACGCGCGTCGTGAGAGAGATGGGACAGAAGCGTTCTTCTTTCTGACAGTGGTTTCGCGTTTTTTCATTAGGCCGACTGGTGCCCCGACTGTCGCGATTTCCAGCCAGCACTCAATGCATTTTATAACGACGTAAACAAAGATGGCGCCGCTTTGGAACTAGTGTTTGTTGGCTCGGACAACAACGACGCCGACCAAGTGGCCCATTTCAAAGACAAGCAAGGGCCGTGGTGGATGATCCCGTACGACAATAATGCGCTCCGTAACGAGCTCAAGCGCAAGGTACAAGCCTCCACACTTGTAGAGGGTGTAACTACAACCCACCTTTCAGTGTGGCTGACGATTTACTGTCCATGACATTGTAGTACGGCGTGTGCGCTGGCAAAGAGAAGGACGCAGTCGGTGTCATCGACCGCAAAGGCGGCATTCCGAGCGTCGTTGTGATCCAATCCAACGGTGATCTCATTGATTTGCAAGGTGCCGACAAGATTGAAAAGGACGGTATCAAGGCCCTTGATGCCTGGAAGAAGCTTTTTACGGCGTGAAAGTAGTGTGGTGGCACGAGTCTCGGCGTCATAAATCCCACAAAAGATCGATGCCACCAATCCAACTCTCATTTTCCTTGAGGGTTTTGCGGAAGCCGACCCAAATCGAAGCATCATTTTCGTTCACAATATCCTATTCAGGTGGCTGTTAGTCTCCCACTGTTTAGCCCTCAAACGTCGCCGGCAATCCACAGGCAAGGATCGTCATTATTCTTCCGCTCGACATTATACAAGTGCATGATTCATGAACCAGACAGAGATAGAGAAATCAACAGGTGACGACGCTGATCCAACTGCTGGTATCCATTGTGCTCCGGCTTTTCACTAGTGTGCCCGACGCGCAACCAAGAAGTGCACGCAAAATTCACCTTCCAAGCGGATTGGCGTGGGCGCTTGAACACCGACCAGGACGCCGTCACCAAGTTTTCCAAGACCCACGATGACTTGGGTGGTTATTCCGCATATTCAGCGCAAAAGTCCGCATTAAGGGTGCAGACCGTTTGCGTGGGGACTACGCAGTAGTGCATTGATGCTTTCCGAAGATGGTTTTGTTTTTCTAGACATGTTGATTACGAAGGTCAACGAGCTTGGGTTTGAGGCGCTGGCGATGTGGGGAGATCGACATCTTTTTTCTGGCTGTGTGCGTCCGTAAGACAGGAGGAGAGAAGATTTTTTTCAAGGGAGTCTCTCTTTATGAAGTGTGCTCAGTTCATATGGGTGGTTTGGGTCCTCTACAATGAGCTGCTCAATGCAGTGTGTGCCGGCAGCTCCTAATAACTAATAATGCACTAATTTCCTCTACCAGACCCATCGATGCCCAGTGACGACGCAGATGACCGAACGTGTATATGATAGACTCCACCATGTTCATCACGCAGAGACAGACACGCTCACGATCGACGACGAGGAACGGGTCGAAGCAGTCGAGTTCGATGGCGACAGCAATTGATCGCCCAGAGCCTCAAACGACTGCCGACTAATGGCTTGCTGCTGTTGCTGTTGCTGCTGGGACGTGACCATCTCGCTGTACAATGCATTGCCAAGCTCGGCAAACATCTGCGAACTAAATCCTTCAGGCAACTGGCCCGTGAGCTCGTGGAAATCGTGCAAGACCGTGTCGTTGGCATCGCCATTCGCCAATAGATGCGCAAGCGCCTCGTCGGCATCTTCCAAGCTATTGTCGCTGCTCTCTTGGGCGGTTTGGATAGCGCGGAACATGCGGTACAACTGCTGGAGACGTGACCATGCCTGGGCAGCGTTGCGTTCTTCTTGGCTTACGTGAGCCACGAGATTGCGTGCATGGTGGCGCAGAATCTCGGGTCGTTTGAGGCGTTGGTCGCGCGCCAATTCTTCGATCAGCAACGGCACGGGACCATCGGTGCCAATGCACGCATGGTACACGTCGGGTGATGGCTGGTCATCACTAGACTTCGCATCGCTTCGATCGGAACTGTCATGGCCCGCCGACTGCACGGGCACGCGGCGCCGTGCACGCGCCAAGCGACGAAACATTCGAGGTACTAAAGCACCAGGCACCGACGATGAACGACAGAGGGCAGGAGGGTAGGAGGGCCGGAGGACGCGAGCGATGCGAGCGATGCGACGCGAGCCGTGTGGCGACCAGACAATCCCTGGTGGCGGCAACGGCTCTAGGCGGCGGCGGCTCTGCGGGGCGGGGAGCTGCTCGGCTCACGTGGGCACTCTGTCGGTGACCCGACCCAGAGGCAGTTGGATTGTTCTCACTGTCAGTGAGATGGGCAGGGCCGGCGAGAGTGATGGTGGTTTACGACTGTGTCTCCGTTAGAAATGAGTTCCTAACGGATAAACCAGTTGCGACATGTTTCTATATCTAGGGCTGGAAATAGAGATCCATGAGATAGTATTCAGCACTGCATGGTACTGGTCGAGTTGATGTTGAAGTTTCGAGTTGGATCCGGCGAGTCCCTCCATAGGCGACTGCTTGGTGTTGCAGTTGCTGCTGCGCTGGTAGCAACTGCACCGTAACAGAGCAATAGCAGCAGCTGCAATAGTAGGCTTTGCCGCCAGTGGTGATGTGGTGTGGTCCTATTGTATACAGTATCGGCAGCCAACTATCCAATCTAATACAGATCCTCTCAGCTGCCTTCCTTTGTGGGTAAAGCGCCACGTACTGTACCTGCCACTAGTGACGTGTGTGGCTCGCAGGCGGATCTGTTCGAGCGTGAAGTGCGGATCTGAAGATCAGGTTGAAGATGTCCATGTGGTAGGCACCACCCTCACCTCCCGAGCTGCTCGCCAGTTCCGAGTCTTGACGCCTGGTCACCGACTGTGTTATATATAGGCTGTTTAGGATGGCTGTTTTAACACCCATCCTCCAATGACAGGTTGCGAAACTATTGTGCCTGTCTTTTCATTGGCTATGGCGCGACAAGGTTCTCTTTTCGAAAGAATGCCAGTCACAATTGTCCCCGCCTCGATGTCTGGGGACGCCACCAGATGAATGCGTACAGCTGCAGCGTTACGATCTGCTTATGTTGCGTCCGCTTAGGACCCCCTAGGCTCATCCTCACAGGTGGCGATCCAATCTTCACTACAGTATGGCAGATGAGGTACGAAGCGAGCGACCGCTGGAATGTCGAAGGATGGTGGGCTCGGTCAACGTCGAAGGATCAAGGGGAGGAATCACGCGCGGAGTTGGGAGGAGCATCCTACTCGAGTCAACCATTCTCCATTCCGCCTACTTGAACTGACTACTATCCAGCGTCACCCATGCCTGCGACTGAAGTTAGCCCTGCCCTACGGCGACGTCTTTCGGACGACGCCCGCCAATTGCTCCGCTCGGCGTTGTGTGCGAGTCCTCCCCATACCACTGCCGACACCGGATGTGACCTCCGCGATCTCTCACTGGCCGATCGTCTTCAGAACTTTCGTGGCCAGATCCGACTCGAAGTCCCGACCATCTCGAACGCCGTTCGCCTGCGAATCATCGTGGCTGACATGACCTACCTCGTGCGGTACCACGTCGAACGCATCGGTGCCGAAGTCTCCGTGTTCAGCAGAGTCGGCGCACTAACATCGTGGATCACCAGTGCCAGCGGGGAGCACATCCAGCTGCGCACTTTTATGAGCATGTCGTCGTCCCCCATGGACGTCTGCGAGGAAATCTCGACACTTGTCGATATCCTCGAAGCTGTGGACCTCTTTGATATCTTTCGCGCGTGCTTGGATGCGGTGCCCGTACCCAGTAGTCCTGGCGCACAATTCCTCACCAA
>JAADVD010000232.1:0-46500 GCA_023334535.1 Pythium vanterpoolii
GCTTGAGAACGTGCTGCTTCACAACGACGTGTGCAAATTGAGCGACTTTGGTTTGAGTACAGACGCTGACCGTGTCTGCACTGAGCGTGTGGGCAAGGCGTACTACATGGCGCCGGAGGTCGTAGCGGGCCGAGCGTACGACGCAACGGCGGCAGACATGTGGTCGCTGGGCATCATGTTGTTCCTCTTGCTGACGGGCTCGCCGCTCGTGCAACTCGCGACCCACAAAGACAAGGGAATTCTTGCCTTGCACACTTATGGCGTTGAGAAAATTTTGGAGATGTGGGGCATGGCGTCCGACCTGTCGGCCGAGACCATGGATCTCCTCGCGAGTCTGCTGTGCCTCAACCCGTCCAAGCGAATGACAGTAGAGGAAGTGCTGGAGCACCCCGCATTGGAACGATGGGTCGATCAGCTGTAGCTAGATAGATGGTGTGTAGGTTCTTTGTGGATGATCATAATACGAAGTGTGCATTCCGTCTCTGAATCCTATTCTATAGTATTGACGGTGATTGCTACGGTACAAGACGGCACGCCAGATCAGCCAAGCCACTGCGACATGGTTTTTTGTCGGGCTTTCTGGTGAATGATGGCGCCTGTACTCAGCGACGACGAAGGGTCCATACCCTTCCATATGCACGTGCCACATGACTATGTCGCAGTGGAGTGTTTTACGCCATGTTGTACGCTCCTTGCCCAGAGAATACGCCAGGGCTGGGACACTTAGACTGTTGCTGACGTGGTTGACGACGCCAGCATTTATTTTGGTGCTCGGTCGTAAAGTGTGTGTGACACACTGTGTGTCACACGTCACAGAACAGCTCTTGCAACCACAGAGATTTCCAAGCGTGGGCTGGGTTATGGTGAAGGCGGATGGTCCCTTTTCGTTCTGCAAGTACAGTGTAGATCTTGTTCACTTGGCCCAGGCAGGTTTTTGTTGCAGACAACAAAGACACCACGAAACGCCTGTATACCCCTAGCCCATTCGGGAGTGATGGCGCCAGCAACTGCTTTTCATCCTGTTCGTTTTCGTTTGGCAAAAGCAGGAACACAGTTCACAGAGAGAGAGGCTCTGGCAAACATTCCACGCTCTTTAGACGCGTCCCGCCCTGGCTGCCGTTGCAAGAAGGCCGCAAGTCCGAGCACGTGTTAGCGTTTATGGGCGGGATCTCAGCAACACTGGAAAGGGCTAGGTGGACCATTATTTCAGCAAAGGCCTAATTTGAAGACTTGCTTGCGGATCTTGTGGGCAGAGCAGTCCAGTATCTTTACCGAGGTGCAACTAAAGTAGCAGCGAGGGTCTTATCAAACGCATCGAAGTATCCTTCGGCGTGATGTACGGTCAAAGTCTCACGACGCAGGTTTACGTTTCGGCGATCATTTCTATGTTGGGACCGCGAGCTTGCGGGAAACGCAGACCAATAGACGACAGCGTCATCTCAAAAGACAGGAATTCCGACACAAAACTATATGATACTGCTATTGGGATACACTGTGTCGTTCAATATATAGCTCCACGGCCATCCTTGTCGTTCTCAACAAAATTCCCAACGTCTCTTTGGGATTTTTGTTCGTGTGGGAGATGATCCATCCAACTTGATACTGTGCAGTACAGTACGAATGGTACGGTACGGTTTCGTTACCTACAGGACTTCCGCCTCACCCCGGCGCGTATGCGAACGGGATAGATCTTGTTTGGGGCCAACCCCGTCTCGCCCCAGACGAGAACGCTGCGTTCGCATACTCTGGCTCCCAGACAAAAGCCTTGCGGCCTCAACTCTATGGCACCGCTTCCGTACATCACAACCGTTTCACCGAATCAACGTATAAATTTTCAAATGTACTATTCGTTGATTACAACTACTCGTGTAGTATTATACAAGTCTCCTTTTAAAGAGGGTATTGGAAAATAAAACGTTCCGCATTTTACTTTGAAGTGCAGGAGGCTCCAGATGATATTGCGTCGCACGTCCCATCGTGGTACCTACCGGCTGGGCAAGCTGTGTTCGCTGGCGACCCCCCCCCCAGGAGCCTCGCTATTGTACGGTACTGTATTTAGTTGACGGCCGCTCGTCGCTTCTTGCCTTTCCTTCCGTGCTTCGTTCCTTTGCCTTCCTTCTGCCTCCGTCATTCTCGAATTCCGGCCTCACGTGACACAGTCACCGTCGCTGGCCCACCTGCGCACGACAAGCTTCCCGCGCGTGTTCTTGCTGCCATCAATTACCATTGCTCGTTCGGGTTCTCTGTTACACTCGTACACACACGCGCGACACGCCCCCATCTCTTCATTTCTCCTCTTCCAAACCATGACGACGCTTCTCCACGACAAGTTCCGCGTCCGCCAGTCCATTGGGCGGACGCTCTATGGCGCTGTATGGCTCTGCGAAGACGCCGCGCGCGAGAATGAACTCGTCGCGGTCAAGCAAGTTTCGCTGCGGGTCGCCAAGCAGGCGCTCGCGGCCGCCCACGGCAATTTGGACAACCCGTTTGTCGAACGGCGCATCGCAATCGAGCTGGATAAACTCGGTGCGCACCACACGAATATCCTTCGCTTTCGCACCGAGTTTATTGAGCACGGCGCGTGGTACATGGTCTCCGAGTACTGCGAAGGCGGTGATTTATTGCGGCGCCTCGAAGACGAACCCGAGAACCGCCTCGCGGAAAACGAAGCGCTGAACTACTTTCAACAGATTGTTCAAGGCGTCCACTTTCTCCATACCCATAACATTGCTCACCGTGATCTCTCGCTCGAGAATGTGCTTTTGAAAAACGACGAGTGCAAGATATGTGACTTTGGCCTCGCGACCGAAGCGAACCGCGTTTGCTCAGAACGGGTCGGTAAGGCCTATTACATGGCCCCCGAGATCGTGGCCGACGAGAATTACGACCCGTTGGCCGCCGATATGTGGTCTTTGGGGATCATGCTATTTATCCTGCTGACCGGCTCCCCGCTGGTCCAGAGTGCCATGCGCGACGACAAGGCGTTGCTGGCACTCGAAAAGTTCGGCGTCGCCAAGATTTTAGAGCTGTGGAAGATGAACACGTGCGTGTCACCAGACACGATGGATCTGCTCACGCAGCTGCTGCAAGTCGCCCCCACCAAGCGACTGCGTGCAATCGACGTGCTCAACCACGCAGCGATCGCGCGGCCGTGAAGTATAATAGGCGGTTGCCATGTTAGTTTTGATGTGGAGTGCAGTGTTGAGGAGCAAGAAGAGGCTCCTCTAGAAGACATAGAGACGGACTGTAGATAAAAAGCCCCAATATAGTGCATGTGGTGTGAGTGAAACACCGACAACCCCACTCCAATCATTCCTCTCTCATTGTTTTTGAGTTGAAGCACTCCTACTGGTGTATCGCTGTAGCCAGCGCGCGTCGCCGCTCAGCATGAAGTTTGCTGGACTGGGATCGATCGCCTGCTGTGATGTGTCCCTTTACTGCTCACACAATAACACTTGATTCAGTGCGTGGGGTGTCCTGTAGCCACTGTACGTAGGATACACTGTAGGCGGGAATTCTGGACGCACAGATCCGAGTCCATCGATCAGAACGTTCAACTGCAATATATCTCTGAGTGTATTCTGATCCTTGATGCAACCTTTGTTTGTTCGCAATATTTTCGTGCTGGTCAACTAATGACAGAGGATCCAGCCTCTTTTTTCTTTCTTGCATCTTACGAACTCGCGGCGGCTCGCAGCGGCTCGCGTCAGCTTGATGGAATGCCGACCGTTGTGCTCCAATCATCCGAAAAGTCGCGTTTTCCAGAAGGTTGATTTTTCGGACCACAAACACACAAAAGACTGAGATGGTAGACCAAACATTTGTGACAAGGTTTTTCTGAGATCCAGCACGGCCACAGACAGTAACGTGATCAGTGTTCATCTTGCTGATTCTTGGAGGGCTCGAGCAGCTCAAGGCCATTCACGGAGAATTTCCGTCATGTGTCTCAGACGCATTGTCCCGTGACGCTCCGTCAGAGAGATGTAGCGTCATCATGAATGCGGTGCTCATTTTCCGCCATAGAGGTCGGTGTTAGACCACTTCTTCTTCATGCATCTTGCATAGTGTGGGAATCCTGTTGAGACATGTCGCCGCGCGCTGAACCAAACAAAGAGCCGTTGAACGGGTTCACAAACGGTTTTTTTACTTCTTTGACGAATTCCTTCGACGAATACACGAAATCGTTGTTCCCGTGACTTCTCTTGTAAGCAAAAGACGAATCCGAAGCAACTGAACGAAATGAAAATACAATAGCTCCCGTAACCACTCCTTCCAAGGGCGTCAATGCATAAGCCGGCTGAACAATACCATTCATGGTGGACTGGTATTATTTGAAATGATCTCACGGCTGGTCCCGTTCATTCAGATGGGTTCAGATTCTAGAGCCATCAGAAAATTCCCCTACCCTTACAGATGTCCAATGAAGTTGTGGCAGTGCAAAACGGGGAGCAGTTTTCTGCAAACACAGCATGTATTAATACAGCAACAGATTCTCCACCTCTAAACTATATATTCAAGGACTTCTGGATACTAGAGAGAGGTGATTCTGAATCTGAAGCGAGCAAACACGATGCGTAACTGAGTGTCAGATCTCCAGCGTGAGGTATTTGAAATTCACTAAGTCTCATCATGACGTATATTCGTGGCGTAGATTTATGGATGGGCGTGTAGTTTGATGTCAGATTCTCAGCCAAAAAACGGGCTTCGAGGAACGACGAGAGCACATTCGTTACAGTCGAAAACAGCCCTGCGCAACTTCCAAGTTTGGATTGCAGAAGAAGACATGCAGGCTGAGTGATTCCAACACGAACGTTCTCGTTTTCTCTCTCTCCCCAAGATGGAGAGCTAAAGTGGTTGGGACTCCTGACGTATGAGAGTGACAATGGGAGGATACATTGATACCTAGCAAACTTCGGTGACTCGATGATCGCGGGTGAATTACTTATCAAACCATTAGGGGGTTTCATCAGAATTGAATAAATCAGTGCCACTTTCTGCTTCTGTTTTTTCACTTTTTCGGTTTCTGCTCACTATAAAAGTAAGCCTCCACAGGTGGCAACTAAAAACATGAGCACACATGTGCTCACTTTTCGTGACAGTTTTGCTCACGATTTTTGGCCATCAGGTCAATTTTGAAACCCCTACTATCATACCCAAGAATGTCTCAATAAGGGGTTTCAAATTCGATTTTCTCCGTCCTTTTTCTGATGTGAATTTTTCAAGAATGACACACAAATAAAAGACATGGAGAAGTGTTTTTCTTGGACGATTCCCTTGCCGCCGTGGAATTTCATGTTGTCATTTCTGCAAGAAAATCGCAACTCTGAAACCCCCTAATTTCACGGTGCTCTTCGAGCGTTTAATGTGACGACTGTGAAAGAAGTCGTTGCTGGATCAGTTACAGTCTTCACCGACAGATAAATCAGTGAGCTATTTGCGGTATTATTTCAGCCTTTTGAAGTTGAAACGGTACCGCAAATTGATAGTTACTCTTGAAAGAGTGACCGCGCAGTTCCTATGGGAGTCTTGTCGAGTCGGATCAATTGAACAGTATGAATTTCATTTTCGGCAACGATTAGAAGCTGGACAACTGTCCTTGATCATACCCAAATGATTTCGGAATTGCTCTCGATCAGCATCAGAGATTTGTTATGATCAGTGCTCATGTCCACTTCGAAAAATATCACCACCACAGTATACACAGAAATCTCGCCGCACTTTTTCTTGGACAGATGTAGCCATCAAATAACCCTTTTCTATCCAATGCCAAGTGCACAGTTAGTGCATATATTTTTCGAACACGTCCAAAGGCAAAGCCAGGCAGATAACTTCTATGATATTGGAAAGTAAAAAAAAGAATCCTCGTGAATCCTATTTTTTAAAGATCTGATCTCCATTGAAAGTCCAAGGTGAAAACTGTGATTGGTATTCGAGGAAATCTTTCCATTCGTGAAAGAATGGTTTGAAAGCAGATCATAATTATCGTCGGTGTAACAGCTACACGCTGTGCACGGCACACGAAGGAAGAAACTGCCCCAACTGCATGTAACTTGCAAATGCTCTAATGGGACACAAAATGACCCGACCAGGGCAGAAGCTTCTGGGCACGTTCTTTCTTCGGAGACATACAATTGTCAGTGACTCGAGCATATTCGTTTTAGTGAGAGCAAAAATGCTTCAAGGTAACGTTTCAGGTGTATTCGTTTCTTGGAGTATTTTGTTCATAAGACAAGCACAACTGATCCGCTCCTTATGTTTCTGCAAGGGATCCGCCATGAGAAGCTGGCTCAAAGATGGCATCTATACATGAGACTTTGCAGTTACGTAAGGTAGCTGAAATCGATCAGCTCTCGCAGTTTCTGCATGAGATTTGAGAATCGCCGATGCCTGCACATTTGACTGTTTTCCTAATCTTATATATCGAATTTAAGTTTTACTTATAGAATGATATCATGTTATAGATCATGCCATCCCTGAGTCATTTTTTGCTGGAAGGTGAAACGGTAAACGGCGACACGAAGAAGCAACACCAAGCTCGAATTGCCAAGGCAGATCGCAAGGATGAGAAAACAAGCATCAGATAGCGTAAAAACATGGAAACCCAGCAACGGCACACAAGTCTAAATACATCTAGTCACATTGCCAAGATGCACTTGAATGACACATCGAGTGTTAATTCAGTGTTGTATACCAAGTCGAGCGACGTCGTTCATGCCGGCGTTTGTTCACACAAAAGTCCAGTGAAGCTCTACCTTCTCGCGTCTGCGTCCACAAGTGTTCTGCTTCAGGTGTGAAAGAACACACACCAGATTCCTCGGTGCCATGTCACCGCCCTCTCATCTTCGCTCGGCCAGCCATGAAAGGACGGAACTTGGCAGGATTTCTTCGGTGCTGTTCGGGCAGTAAAGTTCAGAACAGTATATGTTCTATACTGAACTAATTGCTGGGTTTGGTCGTAGAGAAAAAAGAGAGAAGGTTGGGCAAAGAGCGAGTTCGCAAAGCCTCAACAGTTGCACGGAGCTCAACATGAAGGTCAAATTGTTGGAGGCACTGTGATCACAAGGGAAGTTCGCCAGGCCACTGATTTTGGCAAAGCCCTATCCCCGACTTCCTACACAAGTTTTATTCATTCTCGCGGTTCCCTTGAGATCACTTTTCCTCGGTGAATGAAGCCGAGGTGCGATAAATCTTTGCAGACTGAGATACTGTACTACAGTCAATAGGGGAGAATGATACGTACACTGTACTGAACACTGTTTGTGTTGGGAAGCTTTGGCAGATTCCGTGAAACTTTATCATCCAGGGTCCCAGTCTCGAATTTTGACGTCTAACCTTAATGACCATGCGATGACTTCGAGTGATGTGGACTCGGTAGCTAACATCCACATGTCGTGATCCAATGTCCACAATATGAACTAGATAGCTGTAAGGAAGGGGCACAATAATCTGGATGTCCATATCCATGTGGACTCGGCAGCGTAGTCATGCTGTTCGTCCAACACCACGAGCTCCCTCCCAAGGATCGGCCACGAGCAGGAGCTGTTGGAGAGCCGCAAAGCCCATCCACGTTTTCTCGTTTATTTCGCAAATTGGTGGATAGTGCGCACACAACACGCCCGCCCACTTTTCTCTCAACTCGAGTGCCATGCTGAACAACCAGTTTGTGATCCAGCGTCGTATTGGCCGCGCGCTCTATGGCGACGTCTGGCTCTGCGAGGACGCTGCGCGCGACCATGAACTCATCGCGGTCAAGGAAGTGTCGCTGCGCCGCGCTAAGCGCGCGCTGACCGCCAACCGGCGCCTGGACAATCCATTTGACGAGCGTCGCATCGCCTCTTACCTCTCGGACATGGCCGTGCCGCACGAAAATATCCTACGCTTCCGGCAGGATTTCCTCGAAAAAGGAGCGTGGTTTATGGTCACCGAGTACTGCGGCGGCGGCGATCTCATGTCGCTCATTCAAGCGTCAGCGGCTGAACGACTAGAGGAACGCCTCACAGTCCACTACTTTCGGCAGGTCGTCCACGGCGTCCAGTTTCTCCATGAGAATGGTATTGCCCACCGTGATCTCTCGCTCGAGAATGTACTACTGAAGAACGACGTGTGTAAGATTTGCGACTTTGGTCTCGCAACCGAAGCAAACCGCATCTGCACCGAGCGCGTCGGCAAGGCCTACTACATGGCCCCCGAAGTCGTGGCCGAAAAAAGTTACGACCCCACGGCAGCCGATATATGGTCCCTGGGGATTATGCTTTTCATTTTGTTAACGGGATCGCCGCTCGTACCGTGTGCGTCTCGTGACGAGACGGCATTCCTCGCGCTCGAGAAGTTTGGCGTGAAGAAAATCCTGGAAGTATGGGGAATGGCCTCCAGCATCTCGCCCGTGGCTGTCGATCTGCTCACGTGTCTGCTGCAAGTGTGCCCGGCCAAGCGCCTCACTATCGACGACGTAGTGAACCACCCGTTGTTCCATCAGGTCTAATAACCTGACGTCGATTCTCATTTCATCCAGAAGATCCAGCGAGTGCGTTTCTATCGATGTCGATCTCTGTTTTGTATTGTTTATTTTTCTGCAAGTAATGTATCTCTCGCCATTCGACTTTTTTTTCTTTTTACACGTGATTTTGTCGCTTATCTAATTATTCCAGAGAGAACTCCGATCGAGCTCCTCGCACCAACTTGCACGAGATTTTCTTAGCGGCGCACGCACTCGTGCTAATCCCCGTGGTCGCTTTGTCCTTGTGCGCGGCTCCCATCTCTCATCATCCAGTGGTGAACACTCTTCCTGTTCCTGAAGAACTTTTTCTCACCTTGTGACAGCCGCAAGGTCAGTCGCTAAGGCATCAAGCCTTGACGACGGAAGATTTTCGGATGCAAAATCAAAACGCATTCTCGCTGCCCGTTTTTCTTTCCTTCAACTTGCACCGCCTAGGAAATTCCACCTGTTTGTAACAGACATAATAACGAACAGCTCCATTGGTAGTTGCTGTTGATTGCTAGTCGAAAAAAAGAGGGAACATGGAAAAGTTCATCGCCGAGTTCGATCCGCTGGTCGGGCTAGAGGCCGAGTACGCCGCTGTCGTTGCGCGCACGCGTGTCCCTCCTCCTATTCCTGCGGACGACGAACCGGAGACGACAGATCAATCGGAGAAGCACGACGAAGAACCCGCGGAAAGTGACAACGACGAAGATGACGGCGATGATGACGCCTCGCTCGATGAAGAGCGTTATGCGCCGCTGGCTGCTGACAGCGACGGCGAGTACGAGAATCTAGATACCGAAGAAGAATCTGACGAGCCAGCAGTGGCTCCTGTATCAGTAGCGGCGACACCGCCCAAGCTCATGCCCATGGACGACACGACCAAGCACACGATCATGGCGACCATGCAGTCGCTCCAGCTGCAGCCGCCGCCATGGGCGAGAGACGCCACCATCCCCGACAAGGAACTTCTAGCACTCGTACAGCAGCGTCTGTTTAACAGTGCACATCAGTAGCAGTCTTCCCAGCAATAGATTGTCTGTCGGAGGAAATAGTAATACTTTATTTCTATCCACTTATCGACAGCGCAAAATGCTAGCCATCGCCGTGGTCACAAGCAGCGACACCGCTAGCATCAACGGAGCCTTTGTCAGCTTACGCTGGTCGACGTTGGCGTTAGCGTTGACTTTGACGAGCCGTGGCGTGCCGTCCACAGGATCGACCAATGCGTCGTGATCAGCCAACACTTGTGGCCCGCTGCCGACGCGCGTCACATACAGCATCTTGACACTCTCTAGCGTTGGTGTGAGCTTGGCCGCATCCAGCAGCGACTGGGAAACGTGATAATCAACTTCTAAAAGGGGCGGAAAACAGCTCGTGATCGGCACTGCATTCGCGCCTTCTGTGGCTGGGAAAAAATGGGTAATCAACGCCACCATCTCCTTCACATTTTCTTTCTCGACAAAAATCACCGCGTTTGGACCGGCATCAAACGTATAGGCCGCACGTATCTTGTGGTGGAACTTATTGTAGGCGTGGACGAGCTGGATGAGACGGTGGGAGATTCCGTTGACATAGAAAATGGGTGGAAAGGTGTCGAGACACACGGCGTGGAATTGGTTGCTGTCTTGCATGGTCAATTTTCCAAACGTTTCAAAATCGCGTGCGAGAAAAGCGGCTTCGATCGCTTGCAAGCGATCGTCCACCACAGCCGAGACGCGGTGTTTTAGGAAATCACTCGTGGCTTTGCTAGTGCCCATGCCATTCGTGCTGCTCGTGTCTTTTTCTTTGTCGTTGACCACACAAATGATCGCACACAACGACGGCCAGTGGTGCTCGTCGGCGATTTGCACCGCGCGACTGTCGGAACCGTCTGCACGCGAGCCTTTGTCCCACCGTACAAAGCCGCCATACAAACTGCGGCATGCGCTGCCCGAACCTTGGCGTGCAATCGTCGAGAGGTGACCGGGGAATTCGTCTTGTACGTTGTATAGCTTGGCAAGCGTTGCCACGAGGCAGGCGTACCCAGCAGCCGAGGACGCGAGGCCCGCGGCGGTGGGGAACGAGTTTTCCGAGACAATGCGGAGGTGCCACGCATGCGGTTGGTCGGTGGCGGTGCCGTGCTGTTTCTCGGCAAGTGCTTGCATCTCGCAGAGCACAGTCTGAATGCGGCTGTTGAGCGGCTGCGGCGAGCCATTGAGCCAGAGCTGCGTGGTCGAAAAGGACGGTGACGCAGCGGCGGTCGTAGTCGTGCGCAGCTGGTCCTGGTGGAGCGTCACGCTCACGGACGAGTTCAATGGGGTGTTGAGGCGCGTGTTGTCTTTGCCCCAGTATTTGATGGTAGCAATATTGGTCGGAGCAGCGCACGTCGCAACGTGAAGGACCGGAGGTGCCATCGCCATCGCCATCGCCATTTCCAGTTCCAGTTCCTGTACGTGGCAATCCTCGGCCACAGAGAAAGAGATCTACTTGGATTGTGTAAGGGAAGGTTGGACGTACAGTTCACGCCACCTTCACGCAACATCGGCAATATTACATTTGAGAGAATAGAGCCTGTTATGTGGTACACATGGATGCAGTACAGAAGGTGGTCACGTGACACTGATTTGAGGGAGCTGCTCACTAGTGACTTCATTGGACACAACCTTCTCGTTGGGTGGGGTGCGTGCTGCTTTGCAATCGGATCGCAAAGGCGAGACGGACACGATCCGATCACGATCACGGCGTACCCCTTGACTTCCTCTCCTCTCCCCCCTCCTCTCTGCCTCATACGATGGAGACCCCTTCGTCCCCGTCGTCCCGCGCTGCGGCCGCCGCGCTGCGTCAGATCCCCGTTGTGTGCCCCGGCCACTCGCGGCCGCTCGCCGAAGTGCAGTACTCGGCCGTGACGCCCGACGGCTTTTTCCTCATTTCGGCGTGCCACGACAAGCTCCCGATGCTCCGCCGCGGCGACACGGGCGACTGGATCGGTACGTTTGAAGGCCACAAAGGCGCCGTGTGGTCGGCGAAACTGGACGCCACGGGCCACTTTGCCGCGACCGGCTCGGCCGATTTCTCGGTCAAATTGTGGGACGCGCGCTCGGGCGATGTCGTCACAACTTTCGAGCACAAGCACATTGTCAAGGCGGTGGCGTTCTCGCGCGACGGCGCGCGGTTATTCACGGCCGGGCACGAGAAACTGCTGCGTGTCTTTGATCTGCTGAGCGTCAAAGAGCAGCTCGAGATGTACCGCGCCGACGGCCGCACGGGCATTGTCGTCATGCCGTCGCCGCCGATTGCGACCATGACGACCAAAGAACAGATCCGCAAAATCGCCGTGCTCAGCGCCAAGCTCGCGATCACGGGCGAAATTGACGGTACGCTGACCGTGTGGAATCTGGACGTCCACGACAAGGTCGCCGAGTTCAAAGTCGATGCTGGCGTCATGGACCTCGAGGCGTCGCGCGACGGCACGATAATTACGGTCGCGGCCGGCAAAAAGGTGCGCACGTTTGTGTCCTTTTTTGTGGTTTCTTTGGGATACGAATGCTGATCCCCTCCTCTCCCCTCCTCTCTTCTCCTAGGTGTCGTTCTTTGACGCGAGCAATGGCTATAAATTGATTCGGGCTTTTGACATGCCGATTTCGTTTGGCGAAGAAGGCGGCGCGTCGCTCCATCCGACCGCGAGCAAATTCATTGCCGGCGGCTCGGACACGTGGGTCCGCGTGTTTGATTTTGCCACGGGCGAGTTACTGGAGACCCACAAAGGGCACCATGGCCCCGTGCGCTGTCTGCGCTATTCGCCCACTGGCGAGAGCTTTGCGACCGGCTCGGAAGACGGCACGATCCGCATTTGGCAGAGCGACTCGACGTCGGCCGCGGCCGCGTCCATCTCGGATGTGAACGAATAATGTGAAGAGGCGGATGATGGGGTGGTTGGGGTGGTAGTGTGCAGCCCCTGGCGACAGAAGAGACTTGATTCGCCTGGTGCGTCCACGCCCGTTTCTACAATACAGCAACGAGATTCCGTAACGAAAATCAAGCACCCTGTGTGTGGTCTCGGTCTCTACTTCTTACTCGGTGTCTTCCCTACAAATATGTATATGGTGGCAACAGATTTTCCACGATCGTCAGCGTTTGGTGTACCACTGGACGATATCCGCAAGCTCAATGAACCCAGTGTTGTCGGTATCCAAGTCCATCAGGACGTCTTCCATCTCCGCGTCCGACATAGCAAGCGCCAAGTCGTCTCGGAAAAATCGCTTGAGGTCTTTGGCTTCCATGCGGCCATTGCCGTCGACGTCGTACTGCTCAAATAGCTGCTTGATGCGACGCACTTGGTTCTCAGTCGCTTTTTTCTGGGACGCCAATTGCGTCTTGTCTTGGAAATACTGCAGCGAAAACTGCAACACATCGGGCGGATTCGCACGGATCACGGCCTTAGTCCAGTCCTTCAGTATGTGCGGCAAATCAGGCGGGACGGCGATCTGCTCGGCCGAAAAAATACGATTCACGTCCATCGTTAGGTTTGTCGGCGCTGGTCTCGCTTCTTCACGCAACTTTTCACACACTCAACAATCACCAAGCGACGCCTTGACATGAGCGACGTTTCGGATCGAATCGGTTTCCCCGCCCTCTCTATAAGAGAGTCTCTACAGTGAGGTTGTCGGCGTCTTCCACGCATAGTTGTGGATGGCACCAATGTCACCCGAGAGCAATTTGAAGGCCTGAGTGACCGCAACAAACGCCGACACGCGGTCGTCCAACGACCACGATTCGCCGTGGTTCGATGTAGCTGCGTCGACAGCCTCTGTCGTTCCGAATGCCTTGTCCGGATGCAGCTTGAGCACAAGCTTGCGATACTGTTTCTTAATAAGCTGTGACGATGCCTCGCGGGGCACACCCAACACGCCGTACACATCCTTGCGCTCCCACATGAGCCGGATTCGATCCGGGTGCCAGAGCAGCTCGTCTTCGATCAGCGTATTTGGTGGAATCAGTCCGTACGGGTGGATCGCCTTCAGCACGGTGTTACGCTGTAGCTTCATGCGGACGCGGGCGGCGCGGAACAAATCTTCCTGCTCGTTCTTGTGCTGAGCGGGCGGATTCCGGGAGACAAACGAAATCCCATCGGTCGACGAGCCGCTAAAGTCAGACGACATGAAATCGGATCCCGTCGCGTAATCTACTGAATCGTCTTTGAACATGGACGGTGCTGCATCGGAATTGGAGCGCCGAGTCCGCTTGGTCGTGACACCGCTCGCCTTGCCTGCACTCGTTGATCGTCTGCTCGACGATTCGCTTGCATCGTCGTCACTAGCTCCGGACGAGACGTTCTGTCGGCGTTGCGCTGCGGTCGGATTGATGCGGAAACGCCGCTCTTTTCGAGCCGCAGCGGACGGGAACCCGGCCGTCGCCGAGGTACCACCGCCAGTTGCCTGCGAGGAGGTCGTGCCTTCGCGATACGAAGCCTGCGCCGACGGATGACACGCGCAATGGTCAGCGCATTGTTGACACATACCACACACCTTCACCATCCCACAGCGCTCACTGTGGTCGCCCATAGTATCCAGCTCGATCCACTTGCACCCCATGCGCGTCTCCACCGCTGAGACCAATAAACTGAGCGTCCTTTGCACCGACGCCATCCGACTGGAACAGCACATGCGACAGCCGCAGCCCAAGCACACGCAATGAAGACAGCACCCATGGCACCCCGTACATCGCCGCCGTGTGTCGCGGCAGCCCGAACAGCCCATGCGAAGCGGTTCGGCTGCAATAGGGGCAACAGCTCCACCATGAGATGCGCTAGCCTTCACCTCGGCTCCACGTGTGGTGAGTGGTGGAACGACCTGGGCAGGGGTAGCTGCCGGTGGAACGCGAGGCGAGGCCGAGGATGTCGAGTGTGCCCGCGGTCGGCGGGTTGTGGCTGCTGCCGATCCTTTCTTCGCCCTCTTCGCGATACCTGACGATTCCGGTTTCTCGCGTTTGGTCTCCGTGAAAACGTCTTCTTGTCCGTCAAGACTATCCTTATCTACTTGAAAGGTTGCTGGCGTGACTTCCTCACTCGCTGACTTTCCTCTAGACCGTTGCTTCGGCTTGAGCTGTGTTTGGGACAATGTAGACTCCTTGCTTGCGGCCTCTGGGATGCTACTTTCCGTTTTACTGGTGCTGTTGGCACGCTGTCGAGCTGCACGAGCCGAAATGGGCCCAGCTCCTGGGGGCGAAGGCTCATCGGGACTAAGAAACTTGGTCAATGCGGAAACGCATGAAGCCGCGAGAAGATTGCAAGCATCGAGAAGCTTCTGTCGGTCGGCATCCACTGCTCCGACGTCTCCCATGGAGTGCATTTGCTTGGCCACGTTCTCGATTTCATGACGAAGAAGCTTAATGTCGACGACTTCGGCTGTGTCGCCGGGCTCCAGCACGATTCCTGGGTCGGCACTCCGGTCGGATGCGTTTGATGATAGCTCCCCCGTGACTGCTTTTTGTACTTCCAAATCACCTCGCTGGTCTTCCTCTTCAACAGTCTTCGTGATCCTCTCACGTTCCTCGTCCTCGTGGCAGGTGACGGGGTTCTCGGAACGATCTGGTAGTGGTCGATTTTTGTAATAGGCGGCCCACTGGTGGAGCAGAAGCTTATTCTCGAGCTCACGCTGCCTCGCGTACTCGACTTTAAGAGCATTCGAATGTTTGACGTGCGTCCGCCATGGCGCAGTGCGACCCAGCACCTTCATCGAAGCGCGCATCGCCGCGAGCGAATCGTCAAATGCTTTCCGCGTCTGCGCGATCACTTCGCTCTTCAAAACGTAAGTAGCAACAGCTTGAGGGTCCGTGAATGTCGTCTCCACAACGTTCAGCAAATCGGCTGGAGTTATCCGGCGAAGATTATTAAGCTCTAGGTCTTGTTCGATGACACTTTCGCTCTCTGGCTCCTTGGTTTCAGTAAGCAAGACGTCCATCGGTTCGGTCGTACTCACAGCCCGTAAAGAGTCCGCTTCCTTTGCAGAGTACAACAGGCTTGTATTGTGCCAAACCGAGAGCGCATCTTGGAGACACGTAAACTTGTCATACGACCGGTCCCCTCCGAAAACATCGTCACCGCCCAGGTCATCGTCCATGTCCTCGTCAAACCAGGTGAAGCCGTTCTCGACAAACACCGTAGTCCACTTGTGGAGCTGCAGTTGCGTGTTGGCGACCAACAGCCTTGCCCCATTTGCCTTGAGCTGGTTCACAAGATGCACAATCTTGTCGGCAGAGATCGCCCCACCCCGCAGCCCTTGAAGATGACGCGCGAGCTCACTTAGACTCCGATCAAAGTCGGTCGCGTGGCGCTGCAAGTGCCGCAACGTTTCCAACAGCATTGGACTCCCTGTAGAGCTGGCGCAGAAGGACTTGTCTTTTATCGATTGCGTCGATGCCACATCATGGAGTAAAACTGGCGGCACGTCGCTCTCTTCTTTCCAATCCAAAACGTGGTTGACGACTTCCGGGCAGTGCGCGATTGTTTCTCTCACAAGCGAAATGGGAAGTGCATCGTTTAGACTTGACTCGATCGCCGACGAACGAATGGGGCGAAGCACAAACTTGAACAGTTCTGACGACAGCTGGTCCTCACCCGATAGCAAATCCGGCTTCAACAGGGTCAATGCCACCTTCTTTTGCTCGAGCACAGTGACGGCGTGGTAATGAAGGGCGAGGAGGTGCAGCACGAGCAAGAGTGGGTGAATATCGAGCAGGGATCGTTGCATAGTAGTCCACGACGATGCCGTCGACGATGTGAAAGCTTGCGTTGCTTTGGCGGCAACCAACTCAACTGACTGGAGTAGATCAGTTGCAAAGCGTCGATGCTTGACGACAAACTCTCGCAGGATTTTGAGGTCATTAGTCGTTCGGGTCGCTTCGAACTCGAGACGGTTCAGATCAGTTGTGCCAAATGACAGGGAAATCGGTTCCAAGTAGAAATACTGACGCTGGCCGATAAGGAGACGAAGTATTGCGCAGTCGCTTTCATCGGTGTAATCTTGGATCAAATTCATATCGCGCAACATGCCTGGAGCGAGATGGCGAGGACGGAAGGCATCGTTCGGCTTCTCACCATCGACCGGTTCCGGTGTACCATAATCGTGTACTTCAACGGCCACAGCGGATGCCACAGCGGATGCCACAGCGGATGTTTTGGTAGCTTCAGCATCTTCGTTTGACACCGCTTCCTGAACATCGACAACCGACTTGACTGGTTGTGGTTGTGCCTTGTATTGATCTTCTGGTACCGAATTCAGTTTCTCTTGGAACGAAGAATCCACCGACTTCTTCGACACAGCATTACAAAACGCAGCGACCTTTCTTATGAGCTCTGTAAGATCCGGGGACGACGCGCGCCGATTGTTCAGCCGATTTGAAGCAAGCCGATTCCTCGATGGTCCCATTGTCGGAGCTGTCGTCTTGGTCTCGAGCAGACTTCTTTGCATCGCATCTTGCGCAGCACTGAGCTGTTCGATCCGTCGGCGCTTGCGTCCACTTGAATCACTCGTTGCCATGATCGCGCACTGAGTGCGGATGACGACGTCGGCAACGCGTTGCTGTTGCTTCGTCAACTGGACTTGCTGAAGCATCTGGAAATACCGTTGCTTCTCTCGCAGCATGCGCTGTTTCACGCGTGCCGCTTGGAAATCCACTTGGCGTGCGAATTCAATGCCGCGTGTGAGACGTATTCGGAATTCGTCAAACTCGGGATCTGCCGCGCTATCAGTGGCGCCTCCAGATTGCCGTAGACTTGCAGATGCCACCTCACTGGCTTGCATCGTGTTGTTTGGATGCGAATGGGCGTCCTCGATGGCCGCGTCATGAGCAATTGAAGCTGTGCGTTCTCGTTTGTTTGGTTCGCGGTGGCTCGCGTCGTCATTCGAGGGTGGAAGTTGACCTGGACACACCAACACAGATTGAGATCGTCACGTCACCACCGGCATCCGTGGTTATCTGTGCATGCATCAAATTACACGTACGTTTCTTGCTGGGATTCTTGTCCACATTAAAGGTTGTCACCGACGGTGTTGCCGTCGCCACGCTAGCCGTCGACTCGGCGATACTCCGGCTTGGTGCGAAACCTGGGCCACGTTTCAGTGGCTGGTTCGTTGGAGGGTATCGTATTCGAGTTTGCGCCTTGCGCTCATCGACCGAGTCGTGGTTAATGTCATGGGCATGTTCGTGAATTGACAATGGCGCCGGCGCCGGCGACGGCAGACTGCTGGCGAGACGAGAGGGCGGCGGTGGGTCGTCGATCGAGTGGTCCGGCATCGCAGCTCTGGACGCACTCGCGTGGCCGCTGGAAGGCTTGCCATTCCCACCACTATCGACTGCTACTGGCGTAGCTACCGCCCCCGCCGACATGATTGTCCATGGTTTCTTTTTGCGAGCAAGGACTTGCTCGGCCGTCTCAATAGCTCCTTGAAGTAATTGCAAGCCATCATCCACCTAGCTCAGTGCAATCATGTTACAGCGTCAGTAACAGTTCCATCCATTTCCACTGCCGGCTATAAGATACACGTACCCCTTTGATTGTGTCGGCGGTCAGTGTGAAACTGATTTTCCTCTCCTTTTTTGACGCATTGAAGATCGACGACGGCGACGACCGAGTCAGGCGGATGACGACTTCACCAGGCGCTGAACCCAGCGACGCAGGACGATGCGCCATGGTACACTTGAGATGCGCCATAAGCGCGTGGAGTCGAACCCCGCCTTTAGCCCCGAGCACAAACGGGATGAGCAGTGGCGGATCCACATTCGTCTCGAACGTCACGACCCGCACGACCTGCGACGAAGAAGTCGGTGCTGTCACCACGCTGTACCTATTGCCACTCACTGCAGCCGATGTGGTACTCGTCGCTCGCGTGATCGACGCGGTCTTTGCCACTGGACTTGGGGTGGTGATTGTTGCCGCTGCCGACGATGGTGCCGATAACAATGACGCTGACGTCACAATCGGCGGCGGCGGAAACGGAGACGGCGGCGCACTACTCGCATTGGTCGTAATTGCATTCGCACTGGCGTTTGTGTTTGTATGCGCGTTCTGGTGATTGGTTTGCTGCGTGTATTTCCGTCGTCCGCCGCGCTTGTTCCGTCCACCGCTGCTGTACGTCGCTTGCGGTCCACTGTGGGCATGATACTCGTGCTGTCGCCGTGCATGGTGGTGATTATGATGATTGTGTAAAGTGTGGGTTGCCGCTGTAGTCGTTGGCGTCATCGTGGCCAGGTAAGTTGCCGATGAAGCCGCGCCAAGTTGACTCGCGTTGGCTCCTGCGGACGCCGTGACTGCAGCCGCCGACGGCGACACGCTCGGCACCCGTCCGGCGGCCCGTTCGGCTACGCCGAGCGATGCGCCGACCGAGATTACGCCCATTGCACGGTGTGTCTCTAGAGACCGTCGCGCGGTCCCGCGTCCCACGTCACGTGCGTTGCTTTCCGTGCTTGCGTGGTTTCCCACCAGACGAAGAACGCGAAAAAAGAGTGATGGTGCGTTTTCGTAACTATTCAGTTTGCGAGGTGAATACGTATTTACCAGGTATTTCTTACCATACCCCTCTTTTGGAGAATAATGAGGCGTACTGTAACTCCTGTGTGGACGAATATTGTGACCACCCACCTCTATTGCATGGTATCTTGCTCACCTCATTCATTGCACATTCGACAACAAGCAGCAAACTCCACCAAAAAGATGGCGTTCTCCATGAAGCTGCCAGCGACCAAGAAGACGACACGCGCATCACCAGGTGGGGCTCCCGGTGCCAAGCAATACGGTCTCATTCTACCCACGAAAAAAGACGCGAGAAAGGTGCGTTATTTTCCCTGCTCTGCTGTGTCATACCCGATCGACTAACTCCTTCCAACAGGACATCACACCGGCATCGGTGTTTGTAGCGGCTACCGACGACACAGGCAAACACACCACTTCCGCGAATGAGGACAAAGCCGCAGCACGTCGCCGCGTCGGTACCGAGGCCGCGCGCAGTCTCCAACGTGCGCAAATCGAGCGCACGCACACGCAAGCACTGGCCGAAGATGCCTCTGTATTTGACTATGACGGTGTATACGACGCGATCCAGAACGCCAAGGACACGAAAAAGCGCGACCGCAAAGCACAGCGCGAGAGCGAAAAACAGAGTGCCAAGTATATTTCCACATTGCTGGAAAAAGCCAAAGTACGCGAGATTGAGCTCGAGCGAATCCGCGAGCGACGGCTATTGAAAGAGCGTGCAAGCGAAGACGCGCTCTATGGCGACAAGGAAAAGCTCGTGTCGGCGTCGTACAAACGCAAGCTGCAGGACCTCAAGCGATGGGATGACGAAGACAAGCGGATGGACGCGATCGAGGCTGCCGAAGACGTGACAACGCGCGGTGGCGATGCCATGGCCGGCTTCTATTCGAATTTGCTGACCAAGAACCTGGCAATGGGCGGTGCCGCAGCGAACGCACAGAGTGCATACACGGTCGGGCGACGCGACGCCGCTGAGACGCTATTACGACGCGTCGAGGCGGAAAAGCCGAGGGAGGCGAAGGAGACAGCGGCACCACAGGACGAGCCGTTTGCGGCGAAGAAAGCACGCGTAGAGGAGGAGGATAGCGAGAACCTAGACCAAGCACCGACAAAGCCAGTGAGCGTGGTGACACCGGTAGTGGTAGCAGTACCAACAAAAGACGAGACGATCTCGGCTGCGCGCGCTCGGTTCCTCGCCCGAAAAGCAGCGCGTCAGCAGCCCGGCCCGTAGCGTCCCTACTGAATCCAGCTCCCATTGATCAATCTTTCATACGATCTGACAAGCAAGTGTATGCATTATGTACAAAAGCCCCCTCCGCTCGCTTCCTACGCCGTTTGTCGGTGGCTCATTTCTCCAATATCCCTCCTACCGTCGAGAGGCTTCACCTCTTTCCCATACTCACTCATCCCATGAGTGGGTAGTACGCATCGTTATCGACCATCACGACCTCGCGCTGGCGGCGGCGCACCACCACCACCGCCACTGCCGCAACCATGGCGGTCGCCCCCACGAGCGCTGAGGTCATGGTCGTCGCTGAGGTGGTCTCCTTAATGTCCGAGACCGCAGCCTCCAAGACAGAGTAAGCGCCGTACGCGCCGTACGAGCCGTACGCATTGCCCGCCGGCGGGGGCGCCGTAGGCGTCGTCGACTCGGGCTCGCACCGCTTGATAAAGCCAGTGTCCGAAGTCGAGGTCGCGCCGGCCGCCGCATCGTGGATCGACTTGCAGACAGTTTTGTAAAACTGCGTATCGCACGACGGACAGCACTGCGCCTCCGTGGTCGTGATCGTGGTCTTCAGATCGGTGGTCTGCGTAATACGGTTGCCGCCACACGCTTGGTAGAGGTCGGGCCGTAGGTCGGCGGGTTTCGCGGCCGCGCACTTGTCAAAGTCGCACTTGCCGTCGATCGGACACGGCTTGGTGATCTTGGGCGGCGTGCAGTCTTTCACGACAAACTTGCGGTTGCAGACTTGGGTATCGGTCGTGGCATCGAGCTTACGTTTGTAGGTGAACTGACAGGCCACAAACACCGTGGTTTCGGCCTTGGTCATGCCCACACTCACGCCATCGATCGAAAACTCCTTGACAATCTCATAGGACGACGGTGGTGGCGAGCCGACATCAACGATGGTCGCATTGCCGGGCGAGCCGTCGTACTTGAGCGAGCACACGACTTTCGCAATGCTCATTTCAAAGGCGCCACCGACCAGACCAATGTTGGGGTGGTAGTCAAACGTGACTTCGGCAAAGTCGCTCTTGGGGTGCATGCAAAGCACGTCGACGTTCCCTTGGCGCGTCGGCGTCGCGCGCGTGGCCTGGTACCACATGTCATTGAATTTCTCGCACACCTCGATCTTGGAGTTGAGGTGGAGCACGACCTTGAACGCAAACACTTTGAGCTGCCCGCACTTGGTCCACGCTTCGACCGTGATCGTCGTCTCGGTCTTGGCAAAGGTCTCGGTCGGTGCCGTGTCCCACGCGCGCCACGCCGTGCCGTCGACGCGGTACCGCCACGACACAAAGCCGTTGATTTCGGCGGCCGTAAACAGTGCGTCGGCCAACGCCGCGGCGTTGACGCCCGGGGCGGTCGAGGTCGTAATCAGATCCGAGACCTTGCTGGTGTACGTGCACTTGGGGTTGGCCGGTTCATTGGCCGCAGGAAACTTGGTGCACTCGAGCGCAATGTGGACTGACGTCCCCAAGGCGAATTCCGTGCCCAACGCAGTGTCGGTCTTTTGGGCGTTGGTGCCCTTGGCCTTGACAACCGCTAGCGACGCGGCCGTGACGCTGTCCTTGAGCGACGCGGTCGCAGTCGCGAGCGTCGCGCCGTTCACGGTCAGGCACTGCGTCAATGCACAGCTCGCTGAGCCCTCGCACTTGGCCGAGGCCTGGGCACTGCCGCACTTGTAGTCGGTCCACCACTCCTTGAGGACGGTCGACAGCTTAATGCATCGCTCGCACACTTCTTTCGAAGCCGCGGCCACGCCGTCACTCTGGGCCGTGTCAAACGCCGTGCCGGCCAATCGCGTTTTCAAATCTTCTTTGACGGACGTCGCGTCAAAGAATGACGTCGTGCCATCGAGGGTTTTCAAGGGCGTTGCATAGTCTTTGTCGGTAAATTTCTTGGTCTGGAATGAGTCTTCGTCGCACCGCGTGTTGGGGCTACAAGGGTCGTTGAGGGCATTGGTCTTGAACGCCTTGACGTCGTTAGCGGCTTTTTGGACTTTGTTAATGTTGTCTTTCGTGAGCTCCGAGGTCACGTCGTTCACGGGCTTGGGGCACTGGAAGGTCGGGTTCCCGGTAGGCCGGAACGTGTCGATAACTAGGACGCAGCCAGGACACGTCGCATCGTCCGTGCCGTAGTCAGTCGCGCGTAGCGTGATGTCGTACCGGCCGACGTGCGTAAACTCGAGCTTGTCAACGACCGCACTGGTCGTGGCCTGGAAGGCTTGCCAGCTGTACTTGGCCGGCGTCGCGGTTGTCACGATCTCGGTGCCGACGTCAAGGCCCTCGGTCACTTTGACGGCGACGCGCTGGTTGAGCAATTCAATGCGAGGCGATGACCCGAGGGGCGAGACGCTGTCACCCGTGTTGATGCGGTTGTGGCCAACGTAGTTGTCGACGACCACGGGCACGGGGAGTAGACCGGTCGTGCCTTTAATGGCCTGCTTGTTAAAGAGGCAGACACCGGTCGGTTCGTACTTGGTCACGAGGATCTTGTACCCGTCGGTCTTGGTGCTCCACGCACAGGTACAGTCTTCGTCGCCAGTGAGCGGATCCGTCGGGGTATTTGTGGCTTTGCAGGCGTTGCCGCGGAGCTCGTAGCCCACGGGGCACGAGCAAAAGCACTTCCGCTTGCCGTTTTCGAGGTACGAGGTCGGGACGCCGTCGGGCATCGACGAGCAGTGGATCTTGCGCATGGTACCAAAGGGATCAAAGCGACTGAGGAAACCACTGGTTGCATCAATCCACGTGGCCGGAGTGTACCCCGGGAGCGTAGTTGAGATCATGGGCGAGTTTGGTAACGTCACCGATGACGGACCGTTGTACACGTAGCCAATCACGACGGCAATCTTGTTGTTGGCCGCAAATGTCTTGATCGTTTTGCAGCCTTTGGAGAACACCATGATGCTAATGACGGCGACGTACTGCTTCTTGTCGTCGTCTTTGACCAAACCGCCGGCCGGCGTCCACGATGGGGCGTTGCAGCCGTCGTCGACTGCGCGCAGTTCGAACGTCACTTTGCTCGAGCTGTCGCCAGCAAAGTACCGCGCACCTTGGTTACTGAGGCTGTCGACCCACGACTTAATGTACTGGAACGCGCTATTGTCAAAGCACGTCGACACTGCGATCAAGACGCGAAAGTTGCTGTTGTCGGGGAGGTTGTCGGTCGTCGTGCACGGCACAGTCACGCGCGGCGGCGCGGAATCGTAGGCAGCAAGCGCACGGCCCATCAGCAAATTGCCGCCGGTCTTGAAGGTCCACGGCGACGACGCGTCGGCGAGGAGCACAAAGCCGGGGACGTCTTCGACGACTTCCCCGGGACGCAGCATGCCGATAAAGCCACCGCTGTCGTCGTCGTCACTAACGTTCGCCACAGCACTCGGGCTGGAGCTGGAGATTGGGACTGGAGTTGGGGTGGTGGTGGACGGCGCCGTGGTGTTGGTGTTCGTGGCATTGGTCGTGGTGTTGGTACTGTCTTGAAGACCTTCCAATGCGACCGACGCATAGCCACTGGCTTGGACGTGGCCATCGGATACGTACGATCCGGCGTGGGCGACGGGCGGCACGGCCGCAAACGCGTGCAGCACGACCGCAGCGGCCAGGGCGGAGAGGACTCTCATGGCGATGCAACTCACAAGAGGAGAGAAGAAGAGAGGAGACGGTGGGTGGGTGGTTCGCTGGACTGATTGAGTGCTGGAAAGCAAGTTTGCGAATGAGAGCAGAAGGCAGGTAGGCGGGCAAGCAGACTAAAGTGGAAGGCTGATAAGGAAGGCCGCAGTCCGTGGAGGAGGAGGGCATCTCTCGCGGCATGAGGAATCTAGAAAGATCGCACCTGGTGTCCCTTGGTCCTGCAGATGGCAGATCCTTGGAAAGCAAGTTGCCTTTTTCCTCCCAGTCAATGGCGGCTGGTGCGACTGGTCGCCATGCGATTGTGGGGCCGACATGAAGGGAAAGTGAATGAAGCGGTGCATCCGAGCAGTCGCGACGCTTCAAGCCAGCGTCTTCTATGAAAACAGGGAGGTCTCGAAGAGACGCCGACCATTGGCGAGGTCTACCGACCGCACAAACACGAACGCCACTGATCCGCCTTCACTCACGGCATATTCTCTCCCGCCGGCCCACGTGGTCCACTGGCCCTAAGGGGATCCGTTTGCGAGGGCCAAGGCTCGCTCGCTTGCTTCACCAATTCCCACCACGAGCCTCTCGAATCTTTCCGGCCGACTCACATGACGGCGACTATAGTTTTCTCTACATCGGCTTAGATATAAGCGGACACTACATGCCGACACCACCAAAAGGTTTCCAGTAGATGGACATGGGATGCTACAATCTGCACACAGTACATGTTCACTGATGTACTTTCGCGGCTCGCACAGATACATGATTGCCTTGACTTTCCAAAAACGTTTTCATCTTCGTGCACAATCCCACATCTTGCCTTTCATCTGCGAATAGTACTATTTTTAAAAGGGGATCGTGCAGACTTCAATACGTATAGCTATATAAATGCCGCGCTCTCACGCATTGTTCACGCAGCGTGCGGTGGTTGCTGCTGCATTTGCTGGAGCCGCGCTTGGATCATTTGGAGCTTGGACGCCGACTTGATCGACGACAGAGACAGTGATGATGCGACCGACGACGCCGACGATCCTAGTGACGACACCGACGACGTCGACGGAATGCGACGCAATGCCCCACTAGACGGCGAAGCACCGTGCACGTAGAGGCGCATTTCCCAGCTCGTTTCGTCGGGAGAATACGACCGCTTGATATCGCACACACGCCGTGTAAAAACACGCACCGACACACTATGGTTCTGCCGCAAGAGCGGTACAATCAGCATACAGAACGCGTCTTTGACTTCGCGCGTCAGCTGCTGGAGCTCGAGCGTCGACTGATTCTGATTTTGGTGCTGGTTCGGATCTTGATCATCCTGTTCGCCGAGGCTCGTGGTCGTCGCGATCTCCTGGAGCCACTCGGAGACGTACGCTTGCTTGTCCGTGTCGCTCGTCCAATTCTCCAACACGATTGCAACCTCCTGGGAATCGATGGCAAACGGCGGTGGGGCTCCGCTGGCCTGATCGGTTTCTTCAAACCACTGCGACAGCGTCGCGAGCACGCTGCGCCGCACGAGCTTCACGTGAGTTGGAAGCGACTGCGACTGCAAACGCTGCTGCCAGTGCTGCGCGAGCTGCAGCAGCGAAGAGAGATCCGAGCGTAGCGTGGGCGACGCCGATGCCGAGCGGCTTAGCATGTCCATTGCCCGCACATTCTCGGCGCACAGCTGAAATGAGGTCTGGAGGCGACCGGCAAAGAGCTGGAGCTGCGGCAGGAAATCATCGAGGGTACGAATAGCCGAAGCCAGCTCCGACCACGAGAGGGTGGAGGTGGTAGGCGTATGGAGATCTTCCGCAACCATGAGCTGCTGCTCGAGGTGTTGCAGGTGGGACTCACGGGCTGCGAGCGTGACTTGTAATTGCTCCATGGTCTCGGCATCGTGATCCACGGCCTTGAGCTGTTCGCGCAAAACCCGTGCAGCGTTCTGCGCGTGTTCCAACTCTTTATCGACGCGAAGACGCTCGACTTCACTAGCCGCGAGTTGCTTCTCTATCTCCGTAAGCTGCCCCCGCGCTGCCTTCATCTCCTTCTCAAACCGTGACACGAGGGCCTCGTGAATCTCCTCAACCTCACTTTTGAGTTGGTTCTGGTACTCCACCACCAGCGCTCGCTGGGTCCGGAGCTCGTGGCGACAGCTGGTGAGACCGTCGCGGTAGTGGTCCGCGACCGTCTTCAATTGACGATGCTCTTTGGATGCGAGAGCCTGGGCTTCGTCCAGCTCTCTCGACTTGTCCACGAGCGCACGCTGGAGTGCATCGTTGCTGCACTGTAAGCCACTCATTTTCACGGCGTTCTCCGAGGTCGCGGCTTCAAAGCTGGCGAGCAAGGTCGTGAGTTCGTGCTGCAGCTTTTCTTGCTCGCTGCGCTGTGTCAGCATGCGTTCCTCTTCTTGCTGCGTGTGCGCATGTAACTGTTCCGTCGAGTGGTCGCGGATCTGCTGGAGCTGCTGGATGAGCTCGGTGCGGTCCGTGAGGAGGCTATCGATCTCGGTTTGTTTTCCAGCGAGTTCGATTTGGAGCTGCTCGAGCTGGTGTTTCTGATCCGCAAATTCCGTCATCATCTCGCTCGATTCGTCCACCTGCCGAGTCAGCTTTTGCTTCTCCGCTGTCCACGTGGCTTGCTCCTGCTCAAACTGCTTCTCACGGTCTTGTTGATCCTGTGAATGCTTGGTACGCATTTGATTCACTTCTCGCTGGAGCGATTCGTTAGCTTGCATCAGCGATGCCTCGCGCTCGGCGTGCTGGTCCTTGAGACGCTGCATCTCGTCCTGCAACTCCTTCTGCTTGATCTCCATGTGTCCGGTGGATACGGCGTTTTCCGTCTGGTCTCCCGTAGATAAGAAGTCTTCCATATCTTCCGAGATCGCCGGCGTCGCTACCGATTTAAGCTGAAGCTGCAATGCATCGCGCTCGCGCTTGACCACGTCGACTTCGGCGCTGACAAACTCGAATTTCTCGTCCATAAATTTCTTCTCGCGCACGAGATCCAATTGCGATTCTTGCAATTCGGCAAGCTGCCGCTTCATGGCTTCGCTGAGCAACGACCACTCACTGCGGTCCTGGGCAAACTGCGCGTCCTGGGCCACGAGGAGTGCGGCCTGCTCTTGGATCTTGGTCTTCAATTCATAAACGCTCGTGAGCAAGGCGATTTGATCTTTCGCAACGTCTTCAAGCGACGGATTCGCGTCGTCGGGTGCGTCGGGTTTGTCGTCTCCATGTTCATGCTCGGGTTCTTTTCCCGCTGGAGTTTCTGGACTTTCTGGAGTCTCTGGATCCTCGGGTGTCTTGAGCGGCGTGCATTGCGAGTGGAGCTCCTCTTCGCGCATCGCAAGCGATTCGCGGAGCTGCTCGTTTTCCTGTTGCTGCTGGGTCGCAAAAGCGCGCCACTTGGCGTCGGCGTCGGCTTTGGCTTTGCGCGTCGCGTCGAGATCGGCACGCACGAGGGATAGTGCTTTGTAGGCATCGCGGAGGTCCTTGTCCATGGCCGTGGATGATGTGGAAGTTTGGGGGGAAGTGGAATAGTGGAGGGAGAGGGAAGGGAAAGGAAAGGAAAGGTAGATGGCGTTCCTCGCTCCTTTTGCCTTCTGTCTTCTGTGCTCATTGAGGACACAAGTTCGAAAATGCTACCAAAAATTGATTACCTCTTATATCAATTATCCTACAAATATGATTGCGCTAATTGGTGGATGATCGAGACAGTGAGTCTCTATAAATGCATAGAGGGTCCAAGTCGATATGTCATGATGGACGCGATCCCAGTTTGTGGAAAGTTTCCTGGTTGATGGGCGTTTGCCGCGTTTGACGCCATCGCGATCATCAGCTCAGCTCCATGCCCACGCCGAAGCACAGTGCACAGTCCGTTGATGGTGGCATGTATGCATTAATGACAGCAGTTTCATGACTCTGTGTCGCGCAAAACAACACAGAGACGCTTCACTGCTTGAATTTTTAATCGGCGAACATTAATTGACGAAATTTGACCATTTTCCCCATGTGTTTAGCATGTTATAACTGAATTTCCAGGCAAGATCTTGTGGAGGGATGATTCATTGAGCATGCGAAAATCATCATCCGCTGAAAAAGAACACGAAATTGAAGCTCGCGCATGCGATACTACTACTACTGTAGTACCCTACTCGGCTTTTTTCTTGGCATCGGCAAACATAAAGTCGTAGTCTTGCACTTGGCTCTTAAGTGAGTCGCGCTCGGCCTTGAGAGTCGCAATCTCGTCAGCGTGCGCCGTGAGCTTGGTCATTAAGTCCTTGGTCCCTTCGACCTGTTTGTCGGCCTTGGTCTTGTCGTCCATCAATTTCATGAACGCCGCGCTCTGACCTTCCGCCTGTTTCTTGACGGTATCGACTGTGGTCTCGGCCGACTTGAGCTCCTTGGTCACAACCTCGAGTTTCTTGGCGAGCTCAGCGTTTTCCTTCAGCAGCTTGGCCAATGGCTTGTCGCCGCTTTTCTTGAGATCGTCCTCATCTTCACCAATCAATTCTTTAAGTTTCTTAAGCTGGGTGGTCGCGGTTTCGTTCTCTTCGAGAAGGCTGGTGTACCCCGCCGAAGCTCCTTCAGCCTGTTTCGTCATGGCCGCGAGGGACTTTTCGAGACGCATGTTGGTTTCCATTGAGTGGTACACGAGGCGCAGCAAGAGGAAAAGAAAAAGGCAAAAGCCGGAGATGTACATGTCGCGCTGCGCCGTGAGAAGGCGGATGCGGAGACCGTCGCTAAAGACCGCATCGTCCGAGTGGTACTTGTAGCACGAATTCACGTCCGCTGTGAAGAGGCACACGAGGTGGCAATGTTAGAAAAAGCGTATAGAGAACCACAGATATGTATCGATACGTACAGAGGAAAAGCAGCGTAACGATCGCAAGCACGATTCGGCCAATCGTCGCCGCGATCGAGTCTCGGCCGCCGATGAGCGAGTGGATAAATTGAATGACTTTGAGCGAGACGCTCGTGCCGAACGGAAGGCAGAGGATCAGGCAGACCACGGCCTCGGTCAGCATCATATAGAACATCATGTGGTTGATCAACATCTTGGTACGGCGTGTAGGAGAGAGAGAGGGAGTGGTGAAGGATACGGCGTGAGATCGGATATGAGGGCTTGCAAACTTCGAAGTGAAGCGAGCGGAAAGCGTACTTCGTGGGACATGCGTACTTAATGCGTACTTCGATCTGGGTTGAACCAGCATTCTGGTCTCAGTGTGACGTGGCGCGAGCAGATACAGAGACCCGATTTTTTTAGCGCAACAGTTGTCGGTGATGTGTCTCTAGGCAGTCGTGGCCCGCCATATCCTTACCGGCGAGGTCGCCCACCACAGGTGAGCTTTTGATATCTACGCGCCATGGATATAGCTCGACGGCACGGCCACGGACACCGCGTTGAGGCAGACAGACCGCATCGGCTGATTGGGCGATCTGCGTCCACGTCGGTGGCTGCATTTATGGATACGGATGGTTTTGATGGAGGCGAGGGATATGTGCAATCGACTGGCGTACAGTTTGCTCCCAGATTGTTGCTATGTGGTGGTGGTGCAGTCGCCACAGCTCTTCAGCCGTCGATTTTATGTCGTCCATGGCATTGGGAATGTGTGCGTCATATTGGCGTCACCACTCAGATGCCGCCTAGTGTGGAGATTCCGGATGTAGTGTCATCTGCACGATCTCTCTACCCGAAAAGTGGGCTGTCATGTCAGACCTCCTGTATCATCAACGGCTACACCGCATAGTCGATCTCGATCTGCGTTTTCCCAAGTTTCTCTAGTCCAGTCAGCCATGTATCCTCGAATAGAGTTAGGCCCCTGCGTGAGTGACTCATCAAGCAGGTCACGCAGAGATGCGCAATGCGGGGTGCTAATACCGTACGTAGGGGCAAGCCCATGCGACCAACGACGATATGGCCAGGACGGGGGGCGTGAGCATGTTGCTACGCGTACTGATACCTCATAGATTTATCACTGCCCGAATTTGAACCACACATAGAGTAGACACAAGACCAAACCGCAAGGCGAGTAGAGCTCGAAATCCGATTCATTGTCTCTCGTTTGCGCAAGACCGCCTGTGCGACTTGTGCAAGCGAGAGAGATTGGCGACCGACTGGTTCAAAAGGCACCGTGTTGTTTGTTCGTGTGGTGTATCCATTTCCCCTCAACGACACAATACTTAAGCCTTGCGCGCCGCGGCCACGGCCTTCTTGACAAGGGCCGACTTTTGCTTGCGGGCAATCATGAGCTTGAAGCGGTCGAAGTCGTTGAGCGACGCACGAGTCTTCTTGTTGGCGATCTTCTTGGCCCACGCCGTGCTGTTCCACTTCTCAACCGTCTCGGCCGCGGCAAGCGCCTTCTTCAAGGTCTTCTCACGCGCCTGGAGCGGGACCGCGACCGTCAAGTCCGTGAGCGCAAGGCGCTTGAACGAGATGACCTGGCGGTTCACGCCCGTGACCGAGAACGGACCGTCGACGAGCACCTTGTTCTCATCGACAACGTCAATGATCGTCGCGATCTTGCCCGAGTCGGGACCATAGTTAATCAAGGCAACACGGCCAATCTGAACGAATCGGGAAAAAGTCTAAAGGCGGAAGAGAGAGGGAGAGGTCAGTGAGTCGATGGTGATCTCAAGCGGAGGGAACAGCGGCGACGAGAAAGCGAATCAAGCATTTGCGTTGGAAGGGTCGGTATGTGTGAGCGATGTGATAGAGTCGATTCTCGCCCACGAGTCGTTGTTGGCACCAACAAGCAATGTTGTAGCCATGGACCAACGAATCCAACGGCATTCCCTTCTTATGTGTTGTTGGATGCGACGAAAATTTTGGTGACTTTCCAACTCGTCATGATGGTCGTCGAATATCGGGTTGTCGACGCCAACGATGACACTCGAAATCGCACACACACACATATCGACCACTTCGCCACGCTGGTGCTGTTGTTATCGCCTCGCCTCACTGTTCCCTGTCAGTCACTTCACACGCCCACGCACCATTGTTGCTCTAGGTAAAACGCCAAACAAAGTGCCCTGCGAATGAATGGAACCCTTCCGACCGCGATGGCGCTCACCAACAGCAGCCACCCCTGCGCTTCGCACCAGTCATCTTTCCCAATACCTTTATCCACCAATCATACACCTTATAAAATCTATCGCCTCATTTCATTGGTGTTAAATAGAACCTCTGCTAGTAGGTCGCCATGAGAATTGATTAGTACAGGGGATGCATGTGAAAAACCCATGTGGGTGATGATACTCCGAATTGAAACGGCATAATGGGTGATTGGGTGGTGTTAGCATCACCAGTCAAATCGCAACGAGGCCTCCAATTCCAAGAGCTCCAGAAAAAGCACTCCCGAAAAACAACTCTTTAGGAACCATGGTTTTCGTCAAGGTGACCAAGAACAAGGCGTACTTCAAGCGCTTCCAGGTCAAGTTCCGTCGTCGCCGCGAGGGCAAGACGGACTACCGCTCGCGCAAGCGCCTTATCGCGCAGGACAAGAACAAGTACAACTCGCCCAAGTACCGTCTTGTCGTGCGCATTACCAACAAGCAGGTCATTTGCCAGATTGCGTACGCCGAGATTGACGGCGACAAGATCTTGGCGTCGGCCTACTCGAGCGAGCTCCCGCGTTACGGTTACACCATCGGCCTCAAGAACTACACCGCCGCGTACGCGACTGGTCTCCTGGTCGGCCGCCGTGTGCTCAAGAAGCTCGGCCTCGACGGCGACTACGAAGGTAACACCGACGTGACCGGTGAGATTGTCAAGACCGAGTCGAACGGCCGCACGTACTTTGTCGAGGAAGTTGCTGACGAGAAGCGTCCGTTCCGTTGCTACCTCGATGTCGGCCTTCGCACGACGACCACGGGCCACCGTGTCTTTGGCGCGCTCAAGGGTGCGGCCGATGCCGGCCTCGACATTCCCCACACGGAGAAGCGTTTCCCGGGCTACAACCGTGACGACAAGTCGTACGATGCCGAAGTCCACCGTGACCGTATCATGGGTGTCCACGTTGGCGACCACATGAAGGAACTGGAGGAAGATGACCCGGACATGTTGGCGTCGCACTACGCCAAGTACACGGAAGCCGGCATTAGCGGTGACGACATTGAGGAGCTCATTGAGAAGGTCCACGAGGCCATCCGTGAGGACCCGTCGGCGGCCGCGAAGAAGGAGCACACCTTTGACAAGAAGTACAAGAAGCAGGCCAAGCGTTCGCTCCAGCAGCGCAAGGCCCGTGTCGCCCAGAAGAAGGCGCACGCTGCCTCCAAGGCCGAGTAAATGCCGGTCTTTTGTCAACACAAGAGCGAGCGGTTCGCACGGCTTGGGTACCCACCCACCTTTAACCAAACCTGATGGAGTAGTTTCCTGTGGAGAATGAAAGTATGATCTTTCAACATTTCTTTCATATCCTGTTGTTTTCTCTGTGGCGATGCTGGTAGAACTATGGCTGATGGACAGAACGATACAGTATGACTACTGTGGTAATAGTGATACCAGCACCGACTAGATTCCGGCGACAGAATACCCCTCATGGTTCAATCTTGAAAATTGGATTGGAGCCGTAAAGTGTCCAGTCAAATCTCGCTCCACTCCTCGGTCGATCGCGTCGTGAGGATCTATTTACAAGTCCAAGAGGAGACGCTCGGGGTTCTCGACCTTGTCGGTAATGGCCTTGAGCGCCGTGACGGCTTCCCGGCCATCGACCAAACGGTGGTCGTACGTCAGCGCGAGGTACATCATCGGACGCGCGACGACCTGGCCGTTGACCACGACCGGACGCATCTTGGTGCCATGCATGCCCAAGATCGCGGTCTGCGGGACGTTGATGATCGGCGTGCCCATGAGCGAGCCAAAGACGCCGCCGTTCGAGATTGTAAAGTTGCCGCCGGTCATTTCCTCGAGCGTGAGCTTGCCCGCGCGGGCCTTCTCGGCGAGTTCCGCGAGCTTCTTTTCAATGTCGGCAAAGCCCATGGCCTCAGTGTTCTGGATCACCGGCGTCACAAGGCCCTTAGGCGTCGAGACCGCGACGCTCATATCGACGAAGTCGCGGTACACGATCTCTTGACGCTCGTCGTCGATCATGGCATTGACCCCCGGCACTTCGAGCAATGCCGAGGCCGACGCTTTGATGAACGCCGACATGAACCCAAGCTTGACACCGTGCTTCTTTTCAAACTCGTCTTTGTAGGTCTTGCGGAGGTTCATAATGTTGGTCATGTCGAGCTCTTGGAAAGTCGTCAAGCTCGCCGTCGTGTTCTGCGATTCTTTAAGGCGCTCGGCCGTGCGGAGACGCATGCGGCTCATCTTCTCACGACGCACGACGCGATCAGTGTTGAACGCCAACGGATTGGTAGGCGACGGTGCCGCAGCGGGTGATGGCGACGAAGACGGGGTCGAAGCCTTGGACGGACTGGGGGCCGCTGCCTTGGAGGCAGCAGGCTCGGACGAAGCAGCCGGGGCAGGGGCCGAGGCCGAGTCAGACGCAGCAGGCGCATCGCCAGCGACCATCTTGAACAACGGAGCACCAATGGCAACAACCTCATCCACGTTCGCAAGCACTTCCGTGATGACACCGGACTTGGGGGCGCGAACATCGACACTGACCTTGTCGGTCTCAATGACGACGACGACGTCGTCCGAAGCGACCGAGTCCCCCACGCTCTTGAGCCACGACACGATCGTGCCTTCCGAGATCGAGTCACCCATAGACGGCACGACGACAGTCTCTGGCTTGCCGTCGACAGCGGACGACGAGGAGGACGAAGAGGAGGTCGACGCACCCGAGTCGGATGAGGCCTTGGCAGCCGGAGCCGCTGGCTTAGCATTCGAGGCATCACCCTGGACGACCTGGAATAGCGGCGCACCGACCATCACGCTTTCGTCGATCTCCGCGAGCTGCTTTGCGAGCGTCCCGGCAAACGGCGCGCGGACATCGACACTCACTTTGTCGGTCTCGAGCACCACGACAACGTCGTCGGCCGCGACTGCGTCGCCGGGGTTCTTGAGCCACTCGACGACCGTACCTTCCGAGATTGAGTCGCCCATGGACGGCACAGGTACGTCGACCGCCTCGCCCGACGACGACGAGAACGCGCGCACGCTCTGGACGCTGCGGAAGGTCGAGGCGTGGAGCGGCGAGGCGCGCAATGTAGCGGCATTGCGAGCGAGCGTAAGACGTGCAGACGCAGAGGAGACGGCCGAAGCCTTGGCACTGGTGGCGCGCACGGCACGCGCGGCCTGGCGCAGCACAGCACGGGACGAGCGCTGCATCGTGGAAGATAAAGGGATTTAGTTACACGGAGCTGGTGTGCTGGTCGTGGACGGACGACAAGCGAGCGGTGACGGGGAGAGCTGGTTGAGGGGCAATCCCGATTTATGTGCACCACGTCAACTCGATGAAATATGTGGTGTGACCCACATAATGTGACAGCCGCAACCAACGAACCTACGTCGAACCTAACGATGGTGACCATGAAAAGAAATCTATGGCCTACAAATAAGAAACAAGAAACTAGGCGAAAGGCTGTAGAGCTCTTTAGTGAGGAGGTGAAGACTGTTGGAGAAAGGAGGGGTTACAGAAACCATGCAAAGGTCGTTTATCCTGCAGTCGCCTTGCGTATTTGACGGAGGGGTCTATTCTGTTCCTATCTGCAACCGCCGGAATTAGCGGCGGCTCATATAACAGCGTCGTTACGTACATGTTTGGCGGGGGATTTGGTGCCGAAGCGTCCCTACACTCGATCCCACTGGTGCTGGGATCTTCTGCGTGGCGACCGTCCATACTCCACTCCATTCCTCTCCTACCGGAATAGGGCGTTAGAGAGTCGCTCTCTTATCCGCACTGATTCCAAACTGCATATTTGCTTGGTTGGCGACGACAACTCACAGTCTGATTGACAAACATTCACGAGCTTTACCCAATCGCTGGATGCGTTTCAACCAAAACTCACAATAGCGAAACGCTTTCCAAAGGAAAAGGAAAATGTCGAAGGAACGCTGCGCGTCGCTTCCGTCGCGCAGCGCTGTGTGAGTAAACTCTCCGTTCTTTCTTTTCCAATGATTTCCGTTCCCCGTGCCCATGCAGCAGAAAAAGTTTCTACGTTACGCGATGCGGGGCATTGATAGCCATCACGACGCCGCTTCAACATGCCACACACGTGGCGCCGAATCTTTCCAGGAACGGTTAACTAACGGGTAACGTTTCAGTTCGGGATTGTTTGCGGTCCGAACCGGTAGAAACCGTGCGATCTTGGTTAGCTTTCCCCATCCGTTTCTGGTTTGCATGGTTTTCTTCGCCTTTCATTCTTGGCACCTACCCTATGATGAGGCGTCCCGTCGTCTGGCCTCAAAAGATCCCGGATACATACATACATGCACTGGCACTGGGGGGGCGCCAGTTGTCCAAGGGGCCACCACCACTACGACTTGTTACGCACAGACCAGCCGACGCGCCGGAAGCACCAGCGCCTCTTCACCACCCGGCGCCACACTGACTCGCCGCGCCTGCCGCACACCCGCGTCCCTTCAGACCTGATCAGCGAACGTGCTGCGTTGACAAGCCGTTGCCGTTGCCGTGAGCTACTTGCTGCTGTCGTTGCGGTCCCCAGCCCTTGTTCTGCCACTTGCCTATCAATCGCCACCACTCCATTCTGCAATTCGCCGCCAAGCGACTAGCTCTCGCCCATCAATCGCTCGCTCTTTTCTCTCTCCGTTCTTTTGCCGGTCTCTGACCAGCTGCTGGCTTGTCCCAGTCATCGCCTCGTCCCAAGACCAGACCCAACCCACTACCCGACCATACAGTATTTCACTCGCGATTCGCTCGTTCCTCACACACACGAAGCCCCAGGAGAAACCGAAGTCAACATGGCGCTCTCGACCAGCTCGCCACTCTACGCGACGGCCACTTACACCGCGGCGCGTTCGCCATGCGCGTCACCAGCAACATCGACCGACTCGCTCCATGATGACGCGCGCGCCGGTAATGTGCTGTCGCCCTCGAAGCTTCCGGGTCTTCAATTTGCCATTTCGCACCGCCGCCGCGATCTCCGCCTGCCACTGCCGCTGCTTGCTAATGGTCGTAATTATGACGCGGAGAATAAGGAGATGACCCACGCCCACCCACCTCATCATCACGCGCTGTATCTATCGATGCCACAGTGCGAGACTCCGCATTATCTGCCGGGCGTACCAATGTGTCCCGAGACATCACCGCTCGACAAGAAGAGCTGCGCGGCAATGCTGGTGGATCCCGACCACCTCGATATCAACACCAAGACCCGCAAAAAGGGGACACGCCGTGGTACGCTCAATGCCGAAGCCAAGAACGTCCTCAAGGCGTGGATGTTTTCGCCCGAGCATTTCGCCCACCCGTACCCCAGCGAAGACGAAAAAGAAGAGCTTGCATTGGAAGCCGGCATTGAAGTCAAGCAGCTCTCAAACTGGTTTACGAACGCGCGCAAGCGTCTCTGGCAGCCCGTGCTGCGGCAGTCAGGCGTCGAAGTTAAGAACTTTCTATCAACCGGCCGCGGCGGCCCGCGCGGCAACAAGCTCGATGTGCCAGTCAATCTGCAACACCTCATTGCCCAAAAAGAAGCCGAAGACGACGACGACGTGTCACCGCCGTCGTCACCCAGCGGCTCGAGCGATAACGCACGCGGCGCGATGTCACTCAAGCGAGCGTGGTGTGACATGGCGTCCTCGCCCGAGTCCTCGGCAGTCGCCAGGAAGAAGAGTGCGATCCAGAAACGCTGCCACCCCACCAAGCGGAAGGAGGACGACGACGCACTTAATCTCAGTGTAGAACTGCGCCATGAACTGGCGAATCACATGGCACGGCCCGTGTCCGAAGCGACTGTCAACAAGTTTAAAGACATTGAGATCCAAGCAGCAGCGTCGCTCATCGGCCTCCATTTGCAGCCGGTGTACCAGCCCGTGCATTGAGTGTTGCCGTGGTTTTTATTTATTACCCCCAGTGAGATGCAGAATGCCAAGCATCGTCGAGAGTAGTTATTTTGGAGAGTACGCACAGGAGAATGTGAGCCATTGTTCTACAGCATTTTTCCCATTCCCATTTTGGCGGTCGTTTTCTCCATGGATGTGGAAGGAAACGGATACATATTTGAAGCCAGAGGGACAGAGTGATGGTGCTACCTACGAAGTATGATAACCGCCCAACATAGATCCAAACAATTCTAACCAGAATACTTGTTCGAAGTTACTGCAACCTTTCACAATTTATGTTTCCGTTGGAATGGTGAATCTCAGCAAGTCAAAACAGTCACGCAGAGATGGCGTTGACCCGCGGCAACGTATGCGTCCCTTTACATGGTAACAGCGAATGCTCACCAAGTACTATCGCCAGGGAGAACTTGGTCTCGATGACTCCATCCATGGAAGGCTATCGCTCGTTCAAATCTTCCACTTCACGCCTCTCGTACTATGACAGACACGCCCACCCGCGACTTCCATAAGTCTTCCACAAGACACTTCCGCGGCCGCTTGGTTACTTCCTCGTGGAACCATGGCGTCCTGCGGACTCCTCCTGGACCAATGTGTTGTGAACACAAACGGCTTCTTGGCACCGAGACAGCAGGTGCGCTTCAGCCAATTGTTATTCACGGTATCATCTGTAGAAGCTGCAACTCCCAGCACCTCGACCGTGAATTTAAAACCAAACGGGGTCGTCTTCCTCGGATCTCGACGCTGCTGTCGTGCGGGACGGATTTCACAAGAAAAGCATGGAGCGAGTGTTACTAGCATCTGGCGGGTTCGATTTGTCGAAGTGAGCGACACCTCCACACCATTGGTGTGCTCACCGCGCATGCCGTAATCGTGCACAGAGCCGCTTCAAATACTTACGTTCATGTTCCGCACAACTGAGTGTGCGAGCGGGAGCACCACGGCGAGTCGGGATGGCTGCAGGGAGAGCAAGTCAAGAGTGACACGGAGCCACTCGTGAGCTCCCTTCGAGCCTGATGTTAGTAGAACTGAGCGCAGCGGATTGTTGGGATGGGAAATCTAGTGAAGATAAGATTCGTCGATTTGGCTAAACATCACTTTCGAAGTGTGATCGCATATGGCTGATTGCACGACTGGATGAGCTGTGTCGACAACAAGATCGCATTGTTGTCACAGGCTCGTCATGACCGGTGGTGCTGTGGCTTTGGCACGGGAAACTGTGGTGAAGGTAGCAGCGCGGTGTGGGTAGTATGGGTTCGACTGGAACGGCGATAAACGGAGAGGTCACCTCACTGGTCACTTCGTATCAGCACCATCGTCCTGCCACGCGACCACATCTGGTTGAAGAACATCACCGTGCCTGAAGCAGCAAGCCGCGCGAGGTTCTTAGCGCCGCTGTGATTGCTTAGATTTTGTTGCACACCACGAATGGCCTCGTTCATTGTTGCTTCTAACTTCGATTTCATCGCTCGCCCGCACATACATGCGACTACAATGCCGCACGAGGTACACCGGGGGCACGATATGCCATGTTCCATTCGTCTCGAAAACTCGTCGATGGTCCACGTCGCATCCAACATTTCTCGAGCGAAAGATACGAAATCGAAACATCGTCCGTGTGCTCGAGGGGGGGGGGTTGTTTGTGCCAGACTTTCGCGACTTGTGCGCACAACTGCCCCATAGTTGAAAAGGTAGTCATCGATCTTGGTGGTGTCTTCAGTCTCGATCAAGCTTCTGCTCTACACGGACGTGGATGACCACAGCGACTGCGTAATTCTAGCTGACAGCAACAGTTGTGGCGCTTGTTCCATCGCCGTACATTCGGAGGGGCAAGTTGGAGATATCCGTCATCTTTTGCCGGACGAGACGAGCGCTGGCGGATTAACGCTGAAAACCACGTCAGGATCACAACACAAATGTCGAACTGTTCGAGCCTGTACTATGTTGTTCTTTGTCGTGAGGGCGTCACTCGACATTCTGAAGTAGTGCTGAGTGGTTCACACCCTATCGAATCCGATGTGATCGAATCCTGGATGGTCGGACTGATCAGCTGCTGCTGGCGACGCGGGTCGTCGCCGTCGAACCCGCCGTTGCTTGCTTCATCTGGAAGACAGAGCTCAGTATCCGTTGCGAGCTGGATGCACGCGGTCGTTTGCCTTTTGTCGTATCCCCCGTACCCGAAATCGTTGGCGTTGCGGGCACCATCACGCTACCACGCACAATGAGCGCGGTGAGCACGCTGAGAAAATCGGAAAAGTCCCGCAACACTTGACTGATTCGGTAACAGGTCTTGCCAACATTGTTCCCACGCTGCAACGGGTCGTGGATCATGAGCGATGCTTCGTGGAGACTGGGGTGGAACGATGGCGACATGATTGTTGATGCTGGTCGTTGATTTGGTGACAGGGAACGGGCTCCGACCATGGTGGGGCTCGTCATCACACTTTTCCCTTCGCCGACACTCGTATCAGTCAACGCGAGGACCGAGATCTGATCGAAGGTGTGTCGAAAATCTGTGCCGTACCAGTGCAAGAAATCCATGAGCAGCTTACCGAGCAAAAACGGTTCCGACGACCGTGACTTGTGTGGCGAAGCACGAGTGTGTGCTGGTGACAGATGAGGAGACGATGCGTCCTGTGTCAAAAACTGCCATGCGGCGGCATAGCTTCGCCGTTCACTTCCACTTCCACTTCCACTTGTTTGCTCGTTGACCGCAGCGGCCATGAGCACACTTTGTCGCACTCGTGCCTGGTGAATAATCTCCTTCGCGACGGTGACACCCTTGAGCTTCTGGGCCTCGAATCGTGAGAGCGTATCTGTCTTGGGTCTGCTTGCGTTCGCCATCTCGTTTGCACCGTCCTCACCAGCGCTAGCTCCCGAAACGTCTTGTTCAACTGCAGTCGCAGGCTTAAGAAGCGCACCTTGTTCTCGTAACACAAATAGGATCATCAATACGAGACCGTACGAAGAGAGGCCACCGACATACGGATCGTTGAGTTCTCTCGTCGCCAAAAAGTGTTTCAGCACGAGCGTCAACTCGCGCAGCCCGTAAAATTCTTCCAGAAGCGTTTGCAACAGACTGGCACTCGCAATGCCGTTGTGGATGGGGTCACTTGGGTCATCGAATGTGATATCGAATGGAATACGGAACGTATCGCGGCGGTCGGCCCCGTCATCATCTTGGCTATCCGTCTCGACCATCACAACAACCTTTACCAGCGGAATAAACGCGCGTGTGATTGCACTGATCGTGTGATAGACTCCACCAGGCTGTGCCGAAAGTTGTGCCGCCAGCGTACTCACACATTCTTGACTCGTCATCCCCTTGCCGTTGGCATCACGTCCGAGACCATTGTCTACTACAGCCGTACCAGTAGTCTTCACGGCCGCAGTTGCCCCAAATACAACGAGATCCACGTCGCTGTAGCCACCGTGGAGCTGCGTCGCAAACGATCCGTAGCTCTTAACCCGCACGTCTGAGCCCCAGATATCTTGTACGACGCGCTGAATACGTGCGATCGCGACTTCAATCGCGGGCCGTCTCCGCTCGGCATCAGCTTGACACTGGCTTGTAAACCGCACAATCTCGTCGTGGAGCACAACGTGCATCATGGCCGTTTGTTCTTCGTACAATCGTTGCAAGTGGCTAAACGAGAACCGATCCTGCTGACCGCGGTGTTCGTCCATGCGTCGCTGGCGTTCTTCTTCGGTCATCTCGATCACATTTTGCTGCCACTCTTGTCGTTCTTGCCACTCTTGTTCTCTCGTCATAGACGACACCGGACAGCTCGCCAAGTGCGTCGCCAGTTCTTCACGTGGAAAGATTGCACTGCAGCCGAGCATGGCGTTTGGGCACACGACGTCGTACGTGTACAAATCCATGGCCACGGTTTCGTCGCCAACTTGGTCCAGGGTGTCGGGCACTTGGCGGTACTCACAGTGCTCGACATGGGCCTCTAGGTCCTTGAGCATGCAGCTGAATGTACAGCCAAACCAACTGTTGGGGCACACGACTTCGTAGTCGTGGTCAAGCCGTGTGATGGTGCTCTGGAACCACTGGGTGTTTTTCATATTGTCGAGAAACATCTCGCGCATCATCGCTTGCTGCTCTTGCTCGATCGCCGCAATCGCCCACGCGCGGCGACGCTGGATCTCGTCTTCTTCATCGCGCTGCATTTGCCGCAAAACGCTTAACCGTCGCTCGCGTTCTTTCTCGGCCGCGTCGATCACATACTGCGTCCAGTAAGCGCGGTCGCGCAGCTCAAACTCACTCGCGTCGGGCGCCATAAACAACGGCGCCGACCGTAATAAAAAGCTGTGTCGATACGCCATGGGTGGTGAGTATACGTAGGTATTCAGAGGCGGTGACGTTGGTAGGAGAGCGAGATTCGTGGGCGACGCATGAACAGTCAGATTCTGGGAACGCAGTGGTGGCGACACAGGCACAAACGGTGCCGCCGAGGCGCGCAGGGCCTTGAGTCGAGCTGCATCTTCTTCATGGGTTGATTGGGCCGTAGTGTTCTCAGTGGGGAGGCACACAGGGGGCGGAGGGGTCGACGGCGGATTCAGGATCTCATTTTCAGTACTTTGTTGTTTTTTCTTTGGACGGCGTTTGCGTGGACCAGAGTGCTTTTTCGTGGTCTTTTCGACCACCTGCCCGTCGTTTGGGCCTTCAGCTTGCTCGTACAAGTCGCTAGTGCTTCGCAGAAGCGTCTCGATGGAGCTGAGGACGTCGGCGCCGTCGTCCATCGGCATCGTCCCGAGGTTGCCGCCGATGGGAGAATTTCCCCACGGCAACGTTGGACACATTTTTCACGCATGATCATATGGAGAAACTGGTAAAATACCGGTAAAATACCGACCGTGAAAACTTCAACCCCTGATGACCATCACTCTGACACCAAAGCAACTGTTGTCGAGAGGGAGCGAATGCGAGTCAAGGAATTGGCCAACATGATGAGGACGTTGAAGATCGCCAGCTACAAGACCTGAACCCCGCTCAACGACTGCGATCACCTTCAAGCGCACGATCGAGAACATAATGCACTGACGTTGCGGAAACACAAGTACGCTGTACCATCTGGTACAGGTACGAGCACTTGCGTCGGTGCTTTGTATCGCCGGTGATGTCGACAAACTAGAGATTGCCTTGATCCATATGGAGCCGATGACTGCGCTGCGCTGCACAGTAATAATCGTTCGGTTATCGGCAGTGCATTACGTTTGGAGTGCCAATGTGGCGTATCCCACTGTCACCCCCATCCACCATCTCGAGCACCCTAGCTATTGAAAACGCATTCCCACGACCCTCGCCTTCTGCACAGCACCTGGTGTCCTATCAAGCCCAAGCCTACGCGAGTTAAGCTCAATACATCCTGCGGGTTGGCGTTGCCTAGATGCACCAAGACTACTAGATTGCTACCATGGAAACCGGTTGACAAGGTCAGAACGAATAGTAGAGGTGGTATTAGTTGCCTCTCCCGAATGGAGGTTTCTCATTGTAGTTAGCTCTACGACAGCATGACGCTACACCAGCGAAAAAACGACTCACGCGCCTCCAGACGGGAGGGAGATAAAGCAAAAAAATAAAAGCGACGAAACAATTCGCCCACGCACGTGGTCGGCAATTTCGGTTGCTTCCACACAGTTGGTACTGCTTACAACACATGGATGCCGCCGTTCTGCATAATGTCGCGCTGTCGCTTCTGGTTCTTGCGATAGCTCATGAAGACCGCGACACCGGCAATGACCACACAGCCAATGACGATCACACCGGCGACACCAGCCGCCGAGAAGCCGCCCTGTTCGGGCACCGACCCCGACTTGTTGTTGGCACCTGTGGCACTGGCACCAGCCGCAGCGGCCGGAGCGGCGGCTGGTGCCGCTGCCGGAGTCCCCGCAGCACCCGCAGCTCCCGGAGTAGCCGCAGCTCCCGGGGCTCCTGGAGCCGCGGGCGTGGCCGCCTGGTTCGTGAACGCTGTGCCAGTGTTGTCCGACGGTTTGACTGTGCCGACGACATCGTTGCTGATGGCGTTGGCCGACGCGGCCTTGGGCACGCGCACCAACACCTTGCCGTCCACGACCTTAGTGACCTGCGGCACGCTCGGGTCGCCGACCGACGGCGTCGCCGCACCCGCAGTCGCACCAGCAGCCGAACCCGTGGTAGCACCAGCTGCCGGGGCCGTCGTCTTCTTCACGCGCACCATGACTTTGCCATCCACGACCTTGGTGACCATGGGCGTGTTGGCACCGGCAGCGGGTTGGTCCGCCGCGGCAGCCGCACCGGGTGCAGTAGGAGCACCGGGTGAAGCAGGCGTGGCACTGGCAGTGGTCGCTGCATTGGCGGGCGGTGCCGTGGTCTTGGGCACCCGCACCAAGACTTTGCCGTCCACGACCTTGGTGACCATGGGTGCTGGCGTTGAGGCGCCGCCGGCACCGGACGCTGGCTGGCCGGGGGCCGCACCGGGGGTGGTTGCGTTCGCACCCGCTGCTGGGGCTGTGCCTGGAGCCGCCGGGGCCGAGCCTGGAGCTGCTGGTGCCGCACCCGGAGCTGTCGGAGCCGCACCTGGAGCCGCTGGGGCTGCACCCGGAGCTGCTGGGGCTGCACCTGGGGCAGCCGGGGTTGCACCAGCCGTCGGTACTGCTCCGGGAGCCGCTGGGGCCGCACCTGGAGCTGCCGCCGCCGCACCTGGAGCTGCCGCCGCGGTACCAGGAGCCGCTGGCGTCGCCCCCGCCTTAGCATCACCGGCAGCTTCGTTTTTGAGCGCCTTCTGCATGTTGGGGATAAAGTCCTTGAACACGTCGTACGACTGCTGGCCCGCGGGGATTGGCGCAATGTCGTTGTAGACTGGATCATCGACCGACGTCACACACAACCCGACTTTGCTCACGAGTCCAGCAGGACACGCGGTGCCGGCCGCGCCGTGGACGTACCACGGCGACGTACCGTCGTTGCCAGGGGCCGTGTACCGACACGCAACGCCGACCTGCGCACCACACGCCGCCTTGGCGCAGCCCACTTGGTTGGTCGAGGCCCACACGACCTGCGAGTACGAGTTGTAGTTGCCTGTGCCGACTGGTTCGCCGGCGGTTTTCGGCGCTACGAGCTTGGGGAACACGCCCATGGCCGCGTCGACGACCCACGCCTGCATCGCAGCGTCGACCGCGCTGCCGGCAGCGGCCACGACCGCTGCGTTGACGCCGCCCGCGCTCTTGGCGGCACAGGCCGTGGCGTCAGCCTCTGCCTGAGTCGCGAGTTCGTCGCTCCACTTGATGCGGAGCATGTTGCCGGCCGCAAACGGCAGCGCCGACATACGGAAGTAATTGTGGCGGTCGATCCAGAGCGCTTTGTCAGCGTCCGGGAAAGCTTCGGCCCGCACGCGCGCAACGGCGGCGCCGCAAAGCGCGAGGTATAGCGCTGTTTTCATGATTTTGCTATCGACGCAAGAGAAGAAAATGGAAAATCTCGATGGTTTCTGGACGCGTTGGGATGCTGGACGGCCCACAAACTGGACGCTGGACGCTGGACACTGGACGCTGGATGTGGAGGTTCAGATCGTCCAGTCCTGCTGGGTCGCTCACTCGCTTCTTCCATGCGGAAGAGTCGGGTGTGTCGGTACATCGCAGGTCTTCTCCACAGACAGATGTGTGTATCGTTTGACGCCAAGCGACCATGGGAGCAAGACACATGGTCCCTTGGTGTCCATATGGTGTCAATCAGATGGAACACTCGATGCATACGGTCCATGGCTAGGGTTAGTGAGTGCGTAGCCAATCACCGATGCTGGGAGCGAGAGCATGGCCAATCAAATTGTATCGGACTGCTTGCAATGTGACGATACCTGTCAAAGACGATTGCTCGATTATAGAGGGGGAATGGCTCTGAGATCCAGACCGGAAGAGCAGCGGCAGGATGAAGAAAACTAGCAGAACCAGTATTTGACTGGCTTTTAAGGGGCATTTATAATTCGCTTACTCATGCATTGTTGCCCCATACCCGGGTAACATTAGGGAACGCCTAGCCAGCTGGAACGAACATCGTGGTTGCTTCCACAGTAAGGAAACTTGAATGGCCAGTGATAGCGATATACGTGTGACATCATCGCAGCTGATCATCTTCAGATCGACGTAGAGGATTTTTTTACTTTTGCATGAATTATCTTCCTTTTTGGATGGTTGAGTCTCCTCATTTCCTCCTTTCTGAACACGTGGATCCAACTGTGGACGCTGGCATCCGCACACTTTTGATGCTTTTACCGACCGGACTTCAAATTTACAAAAATTTTTACGAAATCGGCAATGGGCGTTTCATCCCTCCCCGCATTTTAGTGGCTTTCGTGTTCACCCCTCGGCCCGCCCACAGGCCAAAGGACAAGGATTAGGGTTAAAAGTACGATTCCATGCATGTAAGGCTTCTAGGTTTAGGGTCGTAGCAGTAGTTGCTGTCAACCATCCTGAGACGAGGCTATTTCTGTATTTTTCGTGTCTTTACTGTATTTATCACAAGGCTTGTTGTATATTTTGGTCTTGTCGCTTTTACCCACAATGGACTGGTCAAGTTGAACCAGTGGCTGGTGGTTGCTAGCCAACAGATCAAGATGCCAACAATGCCAACATGGGAATGGCTACAATTCTGACTCTCACACTCGTCTGATGAGTGGGGACAAATTTGTTTGGTGTCAGTCATGTTTACTTGGGGTCCCATGGCACGGCGATGATCATGCATACTCCTTTCCCGTGCCCACCATTGTTCGAGTGTGAGTCTACTGATACCCACCAGCTAGGTACCTAAAAACGTGATGTGTCTCGGGGAGACGTACGAATCGGTGCTCCTTATGTCGCTTGCCTTCCCGCAGTCTTCTGGAAGAAGACTGCTGCCGTGAGCCCTTTACGGACACTAGCATAGGTGGTGAGAACTACTCGAGTCTCGAGTAGTCCTCATCACCAGTACTCGAGTCGAGTTGAAGCACGCTGTGATTTACACGGGTAGCTGTTTGAGTGATCCGCGATCGTCGCCTCCCGAGAGCTGCTGGTAGAGGCATGTAGAGTTGCTTCCTTCCCAAGACGCATCCGCTGCCGCCCATCCGAACTTCCTGAGGTCACCCCCTCTCGGTAGAAAGTGGAAGAGTGCATGCGAATGATGTGCTGGACGGGCGCGCAGGAGCTCTTGCCGGCACGATCGTATTCTACAGCGATGCAAGGATGGCAGATCGATGGTTGAGCCGAAGCGACATATCTCTCCTGTCATAAACGATACAGCTACATAATCGATTTTTGGAGCCGTACGTTAAAGTCTCCGAACCTCAAGTGGAAAATGGGGTTGTGTTTGAGTACATGCACTGCGGCTCGCTTGCCTCAATTTTCCACGACGAGCGGACGCGTCGCGACGGCAAGCAGTTTGGCCGGACGATCACACTGACGGCCCCGGCATCCACAATCACAACACCGCAGTCGGCCAAGCATGACCAAGGCAGTTCCTTTAGCTGGTACCTCACGTGGCATTGAGAAAAAACTCAGATGCCCACAAACACCACGCCTCCTCCTCCTCCTCCTCAAGCTGTCGGGGGAATAAACAATGCAGCAATGGGTTTTTGTTTTGTTAGTGTTCACATCCACGCTTGTTGCCTTCATACGCATGGAAAGCTAGTAGTCCTGGTCCTACCGCTGACCCGTCTACGGACATCCAGTTCACTCTTATACAGTATGTAAATGAGGACCA